>PITA01004098.1:0-128407 GCA_004023965.1 Spilogale gracilis | reverse complement strand
ATGGTGGCTTGCATTAGATTGTCAGTGGCATGGTTTCTGGGCTACCATTGATCTCTTCTTTTTTCAGTATTAGCTTCTAAAACAAACTAAAATATACTTGTTTAATAGCAAATGAAGTTTCCTGAAGAGATCTAAATGGGAAGCCTCTATATTATCCAAACACATACTCAGTATGTATTGATTGTGGGTCGGTAGAGAGTCCTGACTGTCTGGGGTTTTTATAATGGCCTCAGTAGTGGCTAAAGATCTCATGAATTGACTCCTGAGGAGTCAGATAATGATCTTATGCCTAAAAAAGGAAAATGATATTAACCTATCACCATGACCTGTGAACATTTTCGGTAAGATGAATCTTTCAAAGTTTTTTAAATTAAATAATGTGTTTATTTTGTATTTCTAATGTTGGGAATAAAGCTTTGACTTTAAACCTAGAATGTGCATATGTGGGTGAACTAGAAAAAAAGCCCATCTTTTATTTTACACCTCAAAGCATACATAAAATATATGTAATATGCTTCCAATTATATTTTAATTATGTAAGATCACAATCTAAGTTCTAGAAAATTATTTAATAATGTAAGAGACTATCTTTCAAGGAAAAATGCTATTTTTATGAGAATGTCTTACATTTAAAATAAATTTTATATTGTTAAAATATCTCACTCTTAGTTTATCAAGCAACATTACGATTGATTAGAGAATAGTTTAACTATGGCAACAATATGAATCAGCTTAACACTTCTCCTCCCCTTCATTCATCTTGGAATGAGATAATGAGGCAAGACTACTCTAGTAGAGATATCACTTTTAGCCAAATAATTCATCTGTGAATAGCCCCAGATTGCAAAAATTACAGCATCATTTAAGCATTATTTATGGTTAGTCTGAGGTTAAAACTTTGGCAATATTTCACAGCGCATGGAAGAAAACTATTCATGGCAGCATATTTACACATTTTATAGAAATGGATCAGGATGATTCATCTTTATAAAGTTAATGGAACCTCTTGAATACTATCACTAAATTAGTTTTTAGGTCCATGAATTTTCCTTTTTAAATTAGGCAAACACTGTCTATTAAATGAAATAATTTCTAAAGTCATCTAATCCATCCCCCATGTGCTAACAGAGTGTTCCTGTGTAGCCCTGGCACCTATAGTCCGTTTTAAAATATAAAAATATACAGTCATGAAGGAACATATGTAAAGTTTACAATGCAGTCTTTTCAGTTCCAATTGTCATCCTGTCTGGACACCTTCATGCAAATAATCTGTGTTTGATAGTAATTCATATAATCTAGCAATGACAATGGAGATTACAAAACTAAGTGCTTAAATACAAAAGACATAGAATTTAGACATGAGAAACATTCATGTAAATTAAAAACAAATGCACAGACTCCTGTAAGGTTGAATTAAATTGCAGCATGTACGGAAAAATTCTGAAAATGTCTTTCATTCAACTCTCTCCCTAGGGTCCTATTCATCATCACAGTATTGGTAACTGCCCTTGGTTATTCTTCCTCTCTCCACTGATTAAAACAAAAACAAAAACAGGAACTGTACATGCTCACAAAACAACGATGATGTATCATCCACTGAAGAAATTAGACAAGCCATAAACAAACAGCAGATAAATGCTTATTGCCACCTAGGATTTAGAATAACAACATCTTGGGAATCATTTGTTTGCAAGAAAACCTAATCAAATTAAAAAGAAAAATATTTATTCCTACCTATCGACAGCCTTGACATTCTGTATTAAGAGTTTAGTCTTTTTCTGAAGACCAAATAGTTGACAAGTATAGGGGGAGAATTGTGGGATGAGATCGGTGTTTCAGTTTCTAAGTTTAAAAAGTAGATGTAATTTGTTCTGTAGCCACACAAATCATGAACATTCCCTGTAGATAAATTTGAAAATACAATTCAGAAAAAAATTGAAAAATATAAGAAGAAAAACATAACCTTATGGTTAGCCATTGTCTGCCTTTTTGCTTTGAGACCCTTGGGTAGGTTTACAAGAGCACTGGAAAAATAGAGCATGTACTATTCATTGTCACACACCGAGCATTTCCTCAGAGGGCCCGTCATGGATACCTGAGTGCCGACACTGTCCCTAATCCTCAGGCCTGGCCATCTGCCCTGACCATCACTTCACTACAGGACAAAGGGAAGCACTAAGGGCCACATCCATGCTCTTACACTCTTGGTCTTGAAGATAGCCTTTGAACTACTTTTCTGCTGGTTTGGAAATGAGGCATCGTGAGGGCAGCTTGAGGCGTCCTCATCCTTGTGAATTTTGATTGGATTATCAGCTGAGCTCAAGTACTCAAAGTCCATCTCCTAGCTTAGGCAAACTTGAAGAATTGTGCTCTGGATCCTAGTCTTATTAGTTGTTATTCTCCAGAGAAACAGAACTAATATTGTATGTGTGTGTATATGTATATATGAAATATTTATATACTTACACACATATGGATGAGTACGTAAAGAAATTTATTATCAAGAATTGGTTCATAGGGTTATGGAGGCTGACAGGTCCCAAGATCTGCAGCTGGGGACCCCAGAAAACTGATGGTATAGTTTCAGTCCAGTTTGAAGGCTGAGAACTAGAAGAACTAATGGCCCAGTTCCAGTTGTAAAGTCTATAGGCTTGAGACCTGGGAAGAGCTAAGAGCCAAAGTTTTAGTTTGAGTCTGAAGGCAGACGAAAACTGATGTCCCAGTTCAAAGTGAACCTGGAGGTATTTTCTCACTAGGGAGTGTTGAACCTTTCTTCTAGTCAGGCCTTCAACTGATTGGATATTGCCCACCCACATTAGAAAGAAGAATCTGCCTTAAGTTAATTGATTTAAATATCAGTCTCATCCAAAACACCCAGAATAATTTTTGGCTAAATATCTGGACACCCCCATGGCCCAGTCCACCTGAAACATAAAATTAGCTCTCACATTTTCTTGTGTGACTAGACATTCCCCCTACACCTCCTCTTATTTCCCACATGGTCAATTAAATATTCTCCTCTGATCTTTCCCATTGGCATATAAACATTTTAAATGCTCCCCACCTTCTGGAAATCCTGACTTGGCCCCAAAATCTCCCTCATGCTGTTGTACTTTATCTTTGCTCCTGTGAAAGTTCAGAAAGAATTGTCGTTATCTATGCTCTCACTCCCATTTTTGTCTTTGCCCTCCGTAGTCTGTTTTTCCTTTGGCATTCTACTCTATTAATCAATTTGCAGTCAATTTTTAAAAATTCTTCATCCTTTCATGACTTCTCAGGAGCTCTTGATCTGCTTGTCTCTTCTTAGAATCACATTCTTTTGTTGGCTTCCTTGACTTCTCATCCTCCTTGGTTTTTTTCTCTCCAGTGTGGTTTTTGCTACCGTACAGGTATTTTATTACCTTTTCTTCCTCTCTCAGCCTTGCAATTTTCAACGCGATTTAGGGCTCAGTTCTCAGTCCTGATTTTTCTCTCTGTACATTTTCTTGAGTTCTTAAGCAATCTTAATCAGACCACTGGTTTTTAAATACCGTTTGAGCAGACAGTTAACACCACTGCTTTATAATGCTTTTATCTTAGGACATTGGCAAAATTTCTCTGTGCTTCATCAGTTTATTGATCTGTATATTCAAAATGATAATAACTAAGTGACAAGAGTTTTGTAAGGATTTCGTAGATTAATATGTGCAAATATCTGTACCAGTACAGAGTAGGCACAAAATAACAGAAATGTTGTATATGAATGTGTCTGTGTTTTCATTCACTTCTAGGAACCTAAACATTGGGTGCTCGTTTGTTCTGTCTTCCTAATTCTTCAGTGGATCTTTCCTCCTTTTCTTCTCAGTGGATATATTTATACATTGACATTGAAACTGACAAGCAGTACACTATCATGGAATGGAACACAACTTGGAATCAAACATTG
This sequence comes from Spilogale gracilis, assembly GCA_004023965.1. Taxonomy (NCBI): domain Eukaryota; kingdom Metazoa; phylum Chordata; class Mammalia; order Carnivora; family Mephitidae; genus Spilogale; species Spilogale gracilis. Next base: position 124,482 of record PITA01004098.1, on the reverse strand, counting down.
AAAGTTCCAAGCAGATATTCACAATTAGTAAACTGAGACCTTGGGCACCTTACTCTTTCTGGGCCTCAGCTGTATCATCTCTGTAGACGGCATTACATAGTAGTACCTATTGGATGGAGTGATAGGAATTCAATTGTTTAATACATATAAAGCAATTAGAACAGTGTCTGTATGGAGAAAACCCTATGAGTGAATTATTTTATTATTAAATGTGGTGAATTATATACACTTATATTTTTCATTACTAATGGAATTTGTTGTTATTTGTTTTTCCACTGGATTATAACCTGATTGAATACCAAGCCATATCAACAATACAGCAATATATATAAATAATCTTAGTAATTTTTCCTGATGGATAATTTGCTGGTAAGATCTTACATCTACGTCTTTGTCTTTAATGTTTGTAAGCAAATATATGATCTCTTACTAGAGAAGTATCTTATAAATAAAATGTTATATTTGAAAAGATAACTAATGCCTATGAGTACAATGACTAAGTTCACGACTTATTCTTCTTAAATTTGTATATAGCAAACATTTATGATATAAAATATAATTGTATGAAGATAGGTTATAAAATTAGGACAAAAATTTGATGAGTGTGTTCTTCAGAAATGAAAAAAATGAACAACCCAAGATTATGAGATCCGTGTGCCCTAAATGCTTTCAAGCGCTTATGCTGACTACTTTAATGAATGTGAACCCTAAGTAGCAATTACTGTGGGCATGCAAACTAGATTCTTTCTCATGTCATTTCTAATTTTTCTTCGCTGCCATAGAGATTAATTCTAGCTTGTTTTAAAGCCATGGCCTAAGTTCAACAGTAATTAATGTCCAAAGAGATATTAGAAATTTTGCAATTAGAGGAATGTTTCTGTTTCTACTTCTCAAATAAGACTGTTTTGTTTTAACTAAGAGACATTAATGACTCTGAGATAAAAAAAAATGTTTCAGTATATTCTCTGTCAACATTTATGTAAATAATAAAAGAGAATATGTTTGGATGTTCTTAAATTAAAAATGATTATTTTCTACAGTATGGGTATAGTCATGGTCTTAACTATGTAGTACACACACAATGCGTGCCATAGCATTTTAGTAGATTTTTTGTGATTAATGACAGGACATATAGGAGTAAATTCACCTCGTTTCTTTCCAGTATATATGGAAATATGTATGATTCTAAAAATCTGTTCTGTATCTAACTATGATAAATATCATGACTAGAACCTAAAGGTGGACTTAAAAAGTTAACGGGTAAAATATCAATATATATGTGTAATTTTTTTTTACATATGAATATCAAAACAAGTATTTATTGGAGCACCTGGGTGGCATAGTCAGTTAAGTGTCTTCCTCTTGGTTTCAGGTCGGGTCATGATCTCAGGGTCCTGAGATTGAGTCCTTCATCTGGCTCTGTGCTCAGTGCAAAGTCTGTTTAAGTTCCTCTCTTCCTCTGCTCCTCCCCCACTCAAATAAATAAGTAAATCGTAAAAAGAAATATTCTCCAAGTATGATGTGCAAGACACTTAAGTCAGATGTTATGTGTTCTGACATTATTTTTAAGATGACCAACAGATATTTTCATAATATCAGATATATTTCTGTTATAGTTCTAGGTCCTGGGATTATTGAAGATATAATTTCTATTCCCAGGTTGCTTGTGTACCAGGAGTGGGACAGGTTGACAGTAAGTCCATATATACAGAAAGTGGAATCAAATAAATGACTCAGGTACAATAAACAATATGAAGAAAGTGAAAGGGTTTTATGCATTTCAGAGAGACTGTGTGTCTACAGAAGAATTCTTTACATTAGGCAGTCAGGAGGGCCCCACTTTCTTGGAGTTTGAACATGTCTGCAAAGAGTATTCCAAGAAAAAGCATATGTACAAGTGCTGTGGGACTGGAATGCTACAGTGTGTACTCGAGACACCAAAAAGGCAATGTGCCTGGGCAAGGAAGGAAGGAAGAAGAATAGGGGAAGATGACATTGAATGAAACCAGATCATGTACAGTCTTGGGTGCCTTGGTAAAAAGTCAGATTTTATTTTCTTGCAGTGGGAACCTATTGGTAGTAATTCAATCACATTTATTTATTTGTTTGTTTATTTGTTTATTTATTTATTTATTTATTTATTATTTATTTATTTATTCCAAACTTTTATTTATTAGAGAGTGAGCGCTGGCACAAACAGGGAGCATTAGGCAGAGGGAATGGGAGAAGCTGGCTTCCCGCCCAGCAGGAAGGTGGAAGCAGGACTCCGTCCCAGGACTCTGGAGTCATGACCTAAGCCAAAGGCAGATGCTTAAGGGCCGGAGCCACTCAGGGGCCCCTGACTGCATTTAAAAGAGTAGAACTACCATTTTGGCTGCTGGATGGGTGATAGAAGAGCAAGAATAGAAGCAGGAGGACAGAGAGTTATTTGACAACTGATGTAAATTGGGTAGAGATGATGGTGAATTAGACCAAGACTGCAGCTACTAAGAGGTGGTCAGATTGAGAATATATATTGAGGGACCTTCCTGATGGGTGAGGTAGGGTAGAGTGAGGGGGGTGAGTCAAATATGGATGTTCGGCTTTGTTGGTTTCTCCCGGAGAAACTGAGCTGATATTGCTGCCATTTGTGAAGATGGGGAGGGCTTGGAAATTGGAAATGTAAACATCTAGGCAGGATGGAATAAATTGTTCTGTTTGGGCTGTGAGATGCCTATAGATACCACAGTAAAGATATCAAAAAGGAAATACATGCATTAGGAGGTAAAGGAAGACGACAAAACTGGAGAGATAAATTTATGAGTAGTTAACACATCCCCCCCCAAAAAACCAAGAAAGTCATGGGAGTCTATAAGAAAAGCTAGGGACAAAGTACAGCACAGCTAGACAAGAGAAGAAAACTAAAAATACGACCTCAGCAGCCACAATTTGGGTCTAGAAAAGAGGAAGAAACCAGCAAAAGCACTCTGAAGTAGAGGCTAGAGGAAATAAGAGGTAAGTCAGGAGACTGAGCAATTAGACAAATCTAAAAAACACTGTTTTGAGAAGGACTGGGTGGTAAATTATGGCAAGTGGTGGAAGAGATTGAATGAGGCTGGGTCTGGGAAGGCACTACCTGTGCTGGCCTCAGAACACTGGGCAGGAAAAATCTTCCTGGAAATGGTTAAAAAGGTATTGGCGTTTAGGATAAGGAAACAGAGGCAAATCTGAGACGCTTAGGCCTGAAAGAGAGCAGAAACCTGGCTAACAAGGGCATATCATTCATCCCATTCAAAATCTAACACATGAAAGTTCTTTGGCTGCAGCAGCTGTCAGAATACTTGTTTCAGGATTGGTTCAGGTAATCTGGATGGATAGGTAAATGCTATTTTTTTCATGAATTATTTTTTTCTAAACTCCTTGAAATTATGAGCTTGCTGAAGAATAGTGGCCTTCCCATGTGAGTAAATACTTTTTGTTGTCCAAGGGTTTGAAGAGCTCGTTTCCTTCTTAGAACTTAGAGTCAAGCAGAGTTCATACTGTGTAACAATAACTAAGCTATGTTGTGGAGATCCTAAAGCAAAAAGATTCAGTCTCCATCATTAACAAGCTGGTAGCCTATTTACTCCTCATTAAATTCTGACTTTGTCTTATTTTTTTTGGGGGGGGGTTGTGAAATTTAGTGCCATATCAGTTGTGTTACCACCTTTTTGGGCAAAATATGTCGTTTGTTCCTGATAAAATGAATTTACTGACATAGTTACTTTGGAATTAAAAGTCCATCAAAAGGGCGCCCGGGTGGCTCAGTTGGTTGGGCGACTGCCTTTGGCTCAGGTTATGATCCCGGAGACCTGGGATCGAGTCCCACATCAGGCTCCCTGCTCAGCGGGAAGCCTGCTTCTTCTTCTCTCACCCCCCCTGCTTGTGTTCCCTCTCTGGCTGTGTTTCTCTCTGTCAAATAAATAAAATCTTAAAAAAAAAAATTTAGAAGTCCATCAAAAATAACTTTCAGAGTCAACTTTTCTGGAGCAGAGTATAAAGAACAAAAGCATCTGCACTGTGTATAAATTGGCAAGTATCCTTGTCTGGCACTTTCCAAATTGTTTTAGCAACGTTTGGCAAGAATCTATCACAAATTATGGATGATTATAATTTTGCAGTATGTGAAAGCAGATGGAGAAGATGAATTCACAGAGAGAATGTTTCTTCCTAGGAAACTGATTGGTAATAATAATTATCTTTGAAGAAGACAAAAAGTAAGAATTACCCACTGACTTTTATATATGAGAACTTATCCTATTCAAAAAAAGTCCTTAACTTATGCAACATTTGAAATTGATGAAAAGATCTACCAAAAATTACCCTATGCATATAGTGTGCAAACTGAGAAATATTCTATTATGATTAATTAAGTTGGAAATTAATTGAAGAAAGAGCATATAATTGATAGCGACTTATTTTTCTTAGAGGTAACATTTTTATGCTCCTAACAAATGAGATCATTTTTCAGTCTTTTTTTAGCTCATGAGTAATCATATGGATAATCATGGTAACTTTATAAAATAGCCACATTTTAGAGGAAGGAAACTGAAAATAAGCAAGTTGTTACTGAATAATTTGTAATGGTAATATGTGTTTTATGACAATATGTTTCTGAGGAGGGCTGAGCTTCAAAGTCAGCATATCTAGGTTCAAATCCTGGACCATTTTTCCTTATGAACGACTTAACCCTTTTACTACCTCACCTTCTCTACCATCCGGATCCACCCACTCCTCACTGCCACCTCCCTCCACCATGGCTGTCATGGTTCTCACCAGGATTATTCAAATCACCTTCTAATGGTTTCCCAGACTTGAATCTTGTTTTCTTCTGACAGTTCTGGAAATGGTGGGCAGAGAGAACCTGTTAAATATCAGATCATTACACTCTTCTGTTCAGATCCTCCATGGCTTTAGGACCCATTTGCATTCTGTTCCCATCTCTTCTTATCCCCCTGATGACAGCTTTTCCCCTTCCTGCTGTTTCTCCACAAGGGCTGATCTCTTTGCTGTTCTTTGAACACCACTCAAGCTGTAGTCTCTAGTTCTTTCCATGCGCTACTTCATCTGTGGGACTCTGGGCTCTTCCATATCTTCATGACCTGTTCCCTTACTTCCTTGGGATCTTTCTTTAGGAAAACTTCCCTAAATGATGTACTTCATACTGAAATCCTCCCTGGACATATCCTCATCACCCTGCCCTGATTTCTTCTTTTTTTTCCTACCAGACTAATTGTCATCTGTGTACTTTAGCTATTTATATTCTTTATGGTTCGTAGTGCCTCACTAGAATATAAGATCCAAGACAACCCGGACTTTCACCTCTATTGTTTAGTGACCTGACACAAAATAGGAAAAACAAATATTTTGAAGTGAATTCAAAAAAAATTGCAGTTACTATTATCATGGTTGGGAATTTATGCTCTGGTTGTTGCCTCAGACATTTACTGATGGGAAATCACTTAATAATTACCTAAAACGAGGCTAAAAACTGACTTCACTAGGCTGTTACAGGGATTAACCAAGATAAAAATATTTACCTTACAGGCTCCTATAAGGGTTAAATAGAACATTTACATGAAAGTACCTAGCACACTGCTTGGCAGATAAAAGGTGATGAGTAAATGTTAATAGAATTTGCATCTGAATGAAGAGATAATGGTATGCAAATCCAGGCATCATTTATTTGGCCCTGATTTTGTATTTAGGAAAAAAAAGTATATGGATTATTTTTCATAGGAAATTTTGTGGAGCACAGAATCTTGCCCAATTATGTATTTGTTCCTAAACTCCATATTCATACACACTTGGATGGTTCTATTTTTCACTCAAGATGCGAATCTTAGGGTATGCGTATCTATCTTGCCAAGGTCCCATGCCTGGAGACCATCAGGAGCACTCCTATGGTCAGAGGTGGATTTATTGTGTATTTCTGTGAAGGATAGGGAGACCACACTCCATGAGAACCATGCCATATCCCGGGAAGAGGGTATTAGAAGGAACTCACAGGTTGTGGACTTGCATTAGGTAATTTTAAAAGGGAGTTTAAGAAAGTGGTACTTGTTGTTGGGTGCCTTTTGGAAGCAGAGTCAACTCTGTGACTGAACATCAAAGTTTTCATCCAGGAAGTGGGAGGAGACAAGTGGAACTGGAATTGTAATTGGAAAAGTAGCAGTAATCGCTCCTGTTAGTCAAGAGTGGTGGATGTTTGGTCATTGTTGTGTGTGTGGTTTGCACAGCAAACTTGTTATTGTGTGTGCTCAGCCATGACTACTAAGTGGCCTTGTCTTTGTCTCACTTCATCATGATCACATCATGACCTTGTTGGTGTTGGTGACATGTGAGATTTTTTATCATCAACAAAAGAACCCCTGTGACCTCCCAGTGAGTACTGAGGGTAGCACCAAGCAAACCCAAGGCCCAGCTCCCAAATGGGATGGGCTGCTTGTCCCTTTCTCAGGCTTTGTACGCAAAAGCACATGTAGTGGAACTTGGGTCTGATGATTTCAATACCACTATTTTTCTTTTTCTTTCCCTTTTTCATTCTCTTTCTCTTTCTCTCTCTCTCTCTCTCTCTCTCTCTCTCTCTCTCTTTCTCTCTCTCTCTTTTTTATTAAAGGCTAAGCCACCAAAATTTAGGTGACTCATTCTTAAGAAATAATTCTTGGGAAAACCTGTCATTATAATTTTATATCCAAATTAATCCTAATTGATTTGTAATAGTTTTAGTAGAAATTGACTTTCATAGGACTTGCCTTTCATAGGTTAAATGGTTATAAATATCCAAATATAGCTTAACTAATTGTTTTGGAACAAATGAGTTTTGTCAGGCATAACTGTAGTGTATGTATCATTTCCTAAGGATACATTATCACAATTAAAAATAGCATTTGAAATAATAGTAAACAAATAAAAATTCAATGCAGAAACATTTTTATAATTTAATCATGAAGAAACATCCAATTTCTTCATGTGCCCTTTAAATATTATTGTAGCTTGCATAAATTCACACCACTCATTTTTTTTGGTTCTCCGTTAAGAGATTTGCATTTAAAAGTTTATTTATTATTTATGAATATTCCACTTATTAAAAAACGTTATGTCAGTTAATTTAAATGTTAGTCAGCTGTTGATGCCCAAGATAGTAGCTATTACACTAAAGTAAAATCCTATCGGATTTAGGTCATTATCAGCAATAGGGGCTCTTACATTATGCACACACACACACACACTTACATATGGACAGATAAATAGATAAAAAGATTATAGGTAGCTTTATGGACTTAGAGACTTTTAACTCTGAATGGTCATCTAATCAAATCCTTTTTTTTTTTTAAAGGAAAATGAAACCTGTGGACAGATGTTAAATTCCATACTGAGATATGCAGAGCAGAAATAAAGAATTGGAGTTTCCACTTTGTCACTTGTCTTTCAGTCAAAAATCTCCTGTGGATTTATTTTTCTTAGGCAATTCACATAAATTCAACATTTATTATTTGAGGGACCCAGGAAGACAAGTGAATAAAATTGTCAGGCTCCTTTTATTTCACCACAGTTTGTTAGTCTGAGAAAAAACACTCTTCATCACAAAATGTTCCATTAAAGGGAAACAGAGATGACTTTGTATTGCATGGTATAGAACAAGAGCTTAAAAAATTATCAGCTCTTCTGTTGACAAGTCCCCAATAGTCTATGGATTTTTGATAAGTTATTATTTAATAATAATATGGCTGAAGAATTTGGGGGCCTCACCTACCTTTGATTAAAAATCTTGGCTGTTTAAAGTTAAAACCTTTAAATGAGTATTTAGTATATTGCTTACCCTTAGAGAAGCATGTATATGCTTAACAGTTAAGGAACCCTTATTCTGTGAGATAGAATTCCACAGCATGTTTCATTGTTTTATAAGGTGGGATTGGGGGGAATAATTGAAAGGTGATTAAGAGTAGAAAACACTATCTTTAAAGTTCTATTTTATGCTACAAATTACTTCTTAACAAGAATTCTTCCAACAAATCAGAAAAAAAAAAAAACAGAACAAAATTCTGATGGATTTCACCATAATTTTACATATTGCCATCTCTTTTCCTTTTAACAATTTTTTTTTTTTTACAAGAGCTTTTAGACTCATGAATTTAGTTAGTGGTTTCACGTGTTCTCCCCAAATCCCTTTTTTAAAATCCCACAAACTAGTCCATGTGCATGTGTGATATACTTTGCTAAATGAAACACTCAATTATAGGACTGTGTTTGCTGTATGCCAAATTAGTCAATGTTTTTGCATTGGTGAGGCCATCCTTACTTAACACCTCATAAAAAGAAAAGCCAGCCTCTTCCAAAAGAACTATTTTATTTTACACCAAGGATCTGTGGCTTAAAAAGTTCTCCTACTGTATGCAAGGTAGGTCTAACACTTGTAGAGTACCTAAATACCACAGATTCCATATACCTTGGAAATAAAGATGCAAATCACAAAACAATAAATTCTGGTTTGTAACAAACACCCTGAAGAAAACTTGAACAAATCATAACTGTCAGTGAAGATAGATGAGCAAAGTTCGTGTCATGCAAAAGAATACAAATCCTTGTTCTGTTGCAAGCATTTCTTTCTTTCCCTTTCCTCCCCACTCTCCCCCCTCCCCCTGCCCCACTTTGGTTGGTTGCAGGCATATCATCAACCTTAATGATAAAAGCCTTCCACAAAAATAATTCTTAAGCCTCAGGAACAAGCACCTATTTGGCACCCTGAGAGAATATTCCACAAACATCATCAATCTCCTTCGGATCATGATTTACGACATTTCCTTTTGGCTGACTTGATCCATTTGTGAGCATGCCCCAGCCACGTCACACTGGGATTTTCCTCCACTTTGCCCTCTAAACACCTAGCAACGTAACCGTGTGCTATTGCCAGTTTGGAAGCCCAGGCTTGACAAAGGAATCGAGTACACACTACAGATAATAGATTGTGAAAGCACTTACCCAGGCAGCTGCCTATCAGTGCCTAGATGCTCCAGAAAAACATGGAGAAAGGGGTAGATAGATTTTTCTATGCAGGTTCTGGAGCCTGTTTGTTGTGTTTCATATGTTAATTGTCAGGGGCATTCAGAGAGTCCAGTAATGAAAATTTCAGGGCATGCAGTTTGGATTAAAAAAAAAAAAAGTCAGTGAAGTATTTTGCATGGGTGATATTTCTCTGAACAAGACTTGTATCTTCAGAATGGTTAACAGTTGTCTGATAAATGCCATCTTTCTGGATGTTTTCTTTAAAACTCAGGACAGGCGTCGGTACCACAGCTGAATTCATTTCGTATGTGCCTAAACCCACTCTTGCTGTGTGTGCTCGCTAAAACAGATGCACATATATTATTAATTGTTGACTAACTTGCAATCATCATCAAGGGCAGAAGAACTACCCCCATCAGGAAAGCATACAAACATTATGATTACGTGAAAACATAGGCAGATCTTTAAGCTGTCTATATTGAGTGAAATAGTAGCTACTGGCATATCTAGCAATATTTATAGAGGAAGCTTTGCAAAGCAATATGTTTACCATAACCAAGTGGAGCAAACCAGAGGAGTTTGTGAAGCTGGGTACTTGATAGAGAAGTCAGGATTTTCTTACTCTCCCTCTCTACCCGTGCCTCCCACCTTTCCCAAAAATGTATGTGTGCTGTGCTTGCTTCAGCCATACATATACTAAAATTGAAATCAAATTGTGTGTGTGAGAGAGAATGAAATAGTAAGGCATAAATTTAGTCTTAATTGTAAGACTGAGATTTTTTATTTTATCTATTATTTATTTTTTGTCATAGTTAGATTACATTATAGGGAGTGATAATTCACAAACCTAATCACCTATGGTCTGTTGAAGAGCAATCAGATCATAGGAGAACATATATATTAGGAAAATCAAATTCACGTTTATTACACAAACAAAGCGGTTCATATTTTTGTTTTCTTCTTGCCTTGGCTTCTTATCTATTCTGTGGTATGGGCTGGGGCTGTTTTCAGCTTTTAGCATCGAGTTGGTGAATCAGAAGCAGCTATAGGTTTAGAAGATACACTCTTTTCTACACTGTGGGTAAGATTATAAATCGAAAAATTTGGAAGGCAACATTTAAATAGTTTTAACTGATTTAAAAATATCCATATACTTTGACAGAGTAATTTCACCTTTCTGAATTTATCCCAAGGACATAATCTGAAATTCATATAAAGATTTTTATAGAGAGATTCACTGTGTTATAACTAAATATTTGAGACAAATACTGAATGATAAGAACACTTAGCTAAGTTATAGTATATATATATGCTAGGATGATATAAAGTCATTAAATTATATACAACATTCTATTACATATTATATAATGAGAAATGCACTTGATAATGCTCAGTGACAAAAAGCTACTCAAAACTTTTCATACCATGTGATCTTTGTTAGACAAACGTATATGTAGAAAAATATAGGAAGACAACATTGAAATGTTAATAATGATTTCTCATTATGTATATTTTATTTACAAGACTACCAAGACTCCTTTAGAATTGGTGGTGATGGAGGAGCCAAACTGTTTTATTTTTCTAGGCTCAGGATGAAACTACATTTCCCCGATGCATCAAGTAGGGGCTGTGTTTTTGGTTCTCCCCCATGGCAGGCAGACAAAAATGATCTATTATTCCCAGTCCGAGGACATCAGGTGTGGGTGTGCCTTTTTTTTAATACAAGCTCTTCCATCTTCTAGACTGGAAGTGAAAGATTCCAGGATAGTATTGCAGCCTAGATTCCTTAGTTACCTCGTGGATAAGAGTTCAAAGAGTGAGCCACGTCAACCTCATCAACGTTTTTGTGATTATTGAGATTTTCACTTGATTTGTTACTTGAGCATAATTTAGCAATTCTCAGATACTTTACTGTGATGCAAGTCACTTGCTAATTTTCTTAATGATAAAAGGCACAGATATGTGAGCAAGGCAGAAAGAAATAGGAGAACATAAGCTATTCCTGCTTTTATGTGCCCAGGTTATTTTATAGAGGTCTGCTTAAAGCTGTTAAGAAAGGTATAATTTGGGGATTTTTAGCCTGATTATTCATCTGTATTTGGGAGTGGTGGGTTTCCAGATTTTATGTTAGTGGCAAAAATACATACAGAAAGCTGACAAATATGTAGATGTTACTGCTATCAGGTGCTTTTTTCAATTCTCAAAATTGTTTCACACTTACATGTTTTTTAGAGACTGTTCCTTGTGCCTGTAATTTCTCCTTCTCTACATGACAAATGCCTCCTTTACAAAGTGTTGTACATCCCAGTCCTCAATGTGCATAATTCTGCATAAGCCCTAGGCGCAGAAAAACAATGATTAAAAATTAGTTATGTCCTTATGTCTTAACAAAGAGACTAGCAGAGTAAACATAATCATTAAATTTGATATTTTTTCAAAATACATTTTATTTGTAGTATCCTGTGTTTATCATACTGTCACAAGTGACAGAAACAGAATATTTCCCATGGCCTATTCATTGCTCCAACCTAATTTAACCATCATAAAGATTCTTAACCTAAAGATACTTTAGATTCTTCAATTTTAATTATAATTATTTTCTTTCAATAATTGAACTTTTAAAAGAACCAACTTTACTCTTCACCTTTTCTAATGTTTTTTTTTTTTAAGACTTTTTATTTATTTGACAGAGAGAAACACAGCCAGAGAGGGAACACAAGCAAGGGGAGTGAGAGAGGGAGAAGCAGGCTTCCCTCTGAGCAGGGAGCCCGATGTGGGACTCGATCCCGGGTCTCCGGGATCATGACCTGAGCCGAAGGCAGTCGCTTAACCAACTGAGCCACCCAGGCACCCCTATCTTTTCTAATGGTTTAATGTTAATTTAATGTCACATTTTTATTTTTAAAAAGATTTTATTTATGTATTTGACAGAGAAAAACACAGCTAGAGAGGGAACACAAGTAGAGGGAGTGAGTGAGGGAGAAGCTGGCTTCTGTTGAGCAGGGAGCCTGATGCAGGACTGGGGGCTTGATCCCAGAACTCCTGGATCATGACCTGAGCCAATGGCAGATACTTAATGACTAAGCCACCCAGACACCCCAAATGTCACATTTTTAAACATTGCAAATACAATTTCTCTAACTCTTTTTTTTTTTTAACTAGGTAAATATGCTAGTATATAAATCTTAGCTTCCTTGTGTGATTTATGAACTACTATGCAGTCATTAAAAAGAATGTAGTAAATCTAGTTATACTACCTATAAAACTTTTCATTATATGTTTGAGAGTCAAAAAATAATGAGTGGCAATAATCTGTATGGGTTATGGACTTTTGCTTCTATTTAGGATATAGAAAATCTCAGGAATAGGTTTTTCTCACACTGATGACATAAAAGCTGGATAATATATAAAATCATAGCTTTTATTTATCTTATTCAGAATGCTGAGTTCACAAGGCAGTCAGACAAACTGAATTCCAAGGCTCTCTCAGGAGACAGAATTCGTGGACCCTTACTTTGGCAGAACGTGACAGGAAGAGGTAACCACAGTAAAACTGGGAAAGAAGAAAATATTATAATGTTAACGTACAATTTTAAAGGCCAAGTGAAGGTCAGTGTTGAAAACTTGGAATCTTAAGCAGCCTCAGAGAAAAGTCTGCTCTCACCCAGAGCTTTTTTTCATGGGCCTCCTTGCAGTAATCATGAGGACAAGGGAAAGCAGGGGGAGTTGAGAAAGCCCTCCCGAAGATGGACAGGCAGGAAATCTCTCTTACTTCTCCAGACCCTTCCTTAGAGGAGGCAAAGCCGTTTGCCTCCCAGATTGGGGAAGGGAACTCTCCAGTCCTCACTACAACCTTAATCAGCTTGACCTGCTGTAACAAAATACCATTGACTAAGTGGCTTAATGCCAGACATTTATTTCTCGAAATTGAATAGGCTGGGAAGTCTGTGATCAAGGTGTCAGTAAGGTCAGAGTTCAGGTGAAGGCCTTTCCTGGTTTTCCAGTGACTAGTTTCTTTGCTCTTTCTGCACATGGTGCAGAAAAGAAGCTTGGGTATCTCTTCCTCTTTTTTGTAAGGGCACTGAAACCATCATAGAGCTTCCACTTTCACAACCTCATCTAAATCTAGTTTCCTCCTGAAGATTGCTCTTCCTAATACCATCACGTTGGGGGTTAGGGCTTCAACATATGGGTTTGGAGCAGGGAGAGCACAAATATTTAGTCCCTAACACCAAGTAACAATGATAATAGTCTACTGTGAAAGAGCAGGAAACCCTTTAGCTGTTGGACCTGGGTAAAAGGTATTCTGCTCTGCCAGGATGAGTGGAAGCCAAAGCCATCAATTCCTAAGGAAGGGTCAGGAAACCCACCTGGGTACGGGATCTTATTCTGATACAAAGCAGTTGTCTGCTCCTACTAAGGGAAGGTCAAGATATTCTCTATCACCCAATACCTTCCACAGATCCAAGGCAAAGTGTGGTTGCTAAGTTTGAGAGTGAAACAAGAGTGCTGAGATAATCCCAGACTTGCACCCCAAGTTCCCAGAACCTGTTTAAGACTGTGATCAGACCAAGATCACCAAGAACATCCCACCCATCCCCCACCCAAGCCTCACGGGGAGAATCAAGCAGTAGTGCTCTACCGTAGAAATGTGACCACATAGAGAGGACCTCACTCAGGGCCTTCTGAAACAGCAGAGTGGAGACCCTGAGAAAACACTCCAGCACATTAATTCCCACACCAAGCACAAGGGAGCAGCTCATCAATACATGAATAAATAGACTGACTGTTTACCTTGCCTTCACTTCCTACTGCACACACCTACTCACCTGACAAGAGGGTTGCCCATCTCCAGGAATAAATGCTACTTACCTCAGTCTCTATTATTCTCCTACAAAAAAAATGTCCAGTTTTGAGAAAATAATACACATGACATAAGAGAAAACAACACCTCATCAGGGGATTAAGCTGTCCAGGATTAAGACTGAGAATATCCAAATGTTGGCTTAGGAACTTTAAAATTACTACAATCAATAGTTAAAGGGTCTAGCACTTGTAAGAAGCAACAGAATACCACTATAATTTAAACTGAGTCTTAAAAAGTCAATGATCTATACCTTGATGTATAAAGGGATGGGTTAATCAGTTAAAAAGTGTCTTTTTATGTTCATCATCCAATTTACTCTCAGGGAGACAATTGTATTTTAGAAATTATTTCTGTAATGTCATTGAGATTGGGTAATATCTTCATATCTTGAGTTAGCAGAAGAAAGACATCAAAAGAGATAAACTGTTCTGATTTTAAGATAGTCAGGTATTGGGACACCCGGGTAGCTCAGTCATTAAGCATCTGCCTCAGACTCAGGTCATGACCCTGGAGTCCCAGGATCAAGCCCCACATTGGGCTCCCTGCTCGGCAGGAAGCCTGCTTCTTCCTCTCATACGCTCCCTGCTTGTGTTCCCTCTCTAGCTGTGTTTTTGTCAAATAAATAAATAAAATCTTAAAAATAAAATAAAATAAAATAATAATCAGGTCTTTATTTAGGCATCAGAGATACCTAAAAGGCAAGAGAAACCAAGGTTTGTCCAGAGGCATGGCAGGTCTAAAGAATGAATGTTGAGTATTTCAGTGTAAGTAGAATTAGTTCTTTGATAATATGACACCTTCCACACTATCCTGTCTTAGACTTCCAACAAAGTTGACTCCATACACAATGGCTTTGTATGGTGTTCAGGGTGACATAAGGGGAGAAATAGAGGACTAGTGGAAGGAAGCATATTTGAGGGGAAAAAAATGAATAGAATTAGAAAGAAATCTTTAACAATAACCAAAGGAATTCATGGAGTTCTGGAGTCTAGCTTTCTATAGTCTACAGCACCTTTTTGATATAAAGATCAGGGAGACCCCCACCTAATATCTAAGTTATTACATGGCTATGCCTAGAGAAAGGACAACATTCATCCATGAGAAATATATATATTTGCATTGTGTTATTTTTAAATATACATGGAAAGAATTTTTACCCAATCCTGTAATGATCACTTGTTTCCCCTCATGGAAAGAAACCAAACTTGACCATGAAGCCACACTATGAGAGTGGACCATGCCACTTCGCTGGCAGGTGGCTGTTCAGGAAGGCATTCAGCAAAGCTCTGAAAAGAAAGTGAAAGAATGTGGGGTCTCCCTGCCTCCATTTCCTATATGTGTTCAGGGCTGAGGAGAATATATCTTTAGGGTGGATTTCACTGAAAAAAAAATATACTATAATGTTTCTCTCCAGAATATTTAGTTATAGACAGTACTTTTTAATGGCTTCTTAAAAATTTTTATTTTTTACCATAACCTTTCTTTTTGTGAAAGGAATCAAGGGTCTTTTTATTTTTTAAAGATTTTCTTTATTTATTTGAGAGGGAGGGAAAGACCTTAGGTGTGCGTGGGGGGGGGGGGCTATCTAGAGATGGAGAAGCAGATGCTCTGCTGAGAAGGACCCAAACTGGGCTCCATTCCAGGATTCTGGAGATCTTAACCTGAGCCTGAGCTGACTGAGCCAGCCAGGCACCCCAGGAATCAAGGGTCTTAAGTATGATATGTGTTCGCAGTAAATTCACTCCTGGTTGAATAAATGTGAAGCTTTCACCTTTTACTTACATATTCCTGTTCTATTGTTCTTAAAAAACATGTGTTATTTTCATATTGATAAATCTTAGAAAATAGTAGATATTTAAATATAAATGGGAGTTTTAAAAGTCTTACTACGAAAGGGTTTTTTACCTTAACTCTTTTTTTTATCTTCTCCCGAATAATTCCTATCAACACTTGATCTTTTTTCCTCTACATAGCCTGTAGAATACTGATCATCATACTATAGAAGTATTTTTGGTCTTCTAGTTTTCATATACCTAGGTATTAAAATTTTTTCTGAAGGTTATATGTTCTTCAGAGACATGATGTTTAACAACTTTAAAATATTTTATTTAGCAAATATACTATAATATGCCTAACTATTCTATTGTATGTTCATTAAGTTTGTTTTTCTTTGACTTTTTGTCGGTAATGAATAATAATGTATTTTTAATGAAGGTACTTTGGTTACAGTAACAGAAACCAAATTGACTTAGCATATTCAAAACTTAAAAAAAAAAAAAAAGGTAGATGGCCCTTACTATTCAAGCAAAAAGTGATAAAAAGTTTTCAGTTAAGTTTGAGACTGGGATGGCTCTGAGGCTCTTCATAGGAAAAGGTTTTTATGTTCTCTCCTCCACCCAGCTATTGACATAAAATCTCCCAGCTCTCAATGTCAGTGTTCTTCAGTTCAAATTGCAAGAAGGAAAAAAAAATCTGATCGACTTGATTTGTGTGGGTTGTCTGCTAACTCTAATCAGCGATATGCAAACATGGCAGCTAGTGAGAGGTCCTCACCCCCTTTTGAACTTGGACGAATAGTTCACAGAAAAAGGGCTATGCAGCTATCCCAGTAACTGTCTCAGAGTATGATGAACATTTCTGGGCATCGAGCTCTTTCTGGATTTAGGATTATTTCCTTTAAATAAATTTCCAGATATAGATTTTCTCAGTAAAGGGGTGTAAATCTTTGAAAAAATTCCTTTAAAGATTGATATCTTTATTTCCCTTTGTATAGCTTGTTATAAACAATCTCCTTTGCTGACTTCATCTGAACCAGGGCTTTCAAAAACTACTTAACAAGTAAAGAATTTTCAACCAATACCTGGAGATCCAGTCCTACCCGGAGCTCCAGACTCATATATCTAAGCTGCTTGTTTATAAGCTCCCACGGAAAATGTCACCGGCACTTCCAAACCAGTAGACTTAAAATTAAACTCATAATTTCTCGGCCTAAACTGCTTTTCCTGTTACCTGAATTAAAATAATACTTCATTAAAATCGTCAATGGTCCCCTCCCAAAATTTAAGGGAAATTCCTTCTCCCAACCCAGAGCGTCTTCAGGGTTCGACTGCAGCCTGGTTTTATTCCCCCAGCGGATGTTCTCCTTGCTGCCACACCATCTGCCTCCTGTGTCAGCCTTTGCTGCAGCCACGGAAGTGCAAGCTCTTCGGGAGTCTCTGCAAAGCCATTCTTTACCTCCCTAACTAAATACCTGCAACTCGGCTCAACTGTTATTTTCTCATTTTTTTTTTTTATCCTAACTCATGAATTAATTGACCCAGTATCAGCTGTGGTAGCACCTGTTACAATTTTATCATAGTCTGTTGAGTGAACAGTTATTTGGGTTCACGTGGATTTTTTTTTTCCCACGTAAGAGATCGCTATTTGGATAGGACTGTATCTGTCTTCTTAAATTTTCAATCCTTACTGCCCAGGAAGAGCTAGATGTACAGAAGTCACTCACTGTGTGTTGTTTGATATTTTTGGATTCATATTCTAAATTTCTTCCAGAAAGTGCTATGTCTTTTAGTTATACTGTTCCCTACTGCCCCCTTCTGAAAAGTGCCACGACTACACAGAGAAATAAATTCTGCTAATAGGGACCAGAGTTTGAACGAGAGACTAAGCAATATAGGTAATCCAGCAAGGTTTAACCAGTACAGAAATATCATCTTGACTTTGAGAATCTGAAGAAGAGAGAAAGACAGAAACAGGTTATAAGGGAATAGCTGAAACCACAATACTCTGGCAACATGGGATAGAAGGACAGAGATATATTTATATAATTTCAAAGATATTCAGATACTTGAAGGTAATGCCGAAGTGAAAGCATTATTTTCAACTATTTGAAGTATCAATATAGTTGTTTTCTCCTTTGAGAATTTAAGTGGGGGTAGGGCTCTACCTCTAAAATTGGTTAGACTCTCTCTGATACTACTTTATTTATGGTAAAGAGATTGGTCAACCATCTTAGATTTTAACAATTTCTAGAGCAAGTCAATGTGGATTCTAACACAAGCCTCGCCATTTTACTTAAGCTTGCATAACAGTTTGAATTCTGGGTAGTTGACAATAAAAATGCACTCTGCCAATCTGAATAAAAATGAATAGGTTGAAAGGATATTAGGAATTCAGAAAAATTATAGGAGGCAAAATGTCCACATTTGAGACCTAAGTGAACTCTGGAAGACTAATAATATCTCTAATCTAACTCTAGAAAGCTCATAAGCCCATTAAGGGACCCTAGAAGGCTATAAGCAGAATGAGTACGTACTGAATACCTACTCTGTGTTAGGTATGATGGGGTAGTCAAAGGGAAGAGGATGTAAACTGTACCCACAGTGATTTTCTAGCCCAACAAAAATCTTGGGGACGGGCAGGCTTCACTTTCACCTTAATCTAAATTTAGGAAAATAATTTCCTGTCAGTGGTCAACTAGTAAAATCTATACACAATAAATGTAGAGTGAAGGAAATTAATTGCTTTAAAATGAATAATTGAAGACCCTATAAAACTTATCATTTCTATAGTGCTCTGATTATTAAATGATTGCATATACAACCAGAGGGAGTGAGAGAGTGTGTGAGTGAGTTTTGTGGTAGCTCATAGTGATAAGAAATAAGTTATTAATTCTACTTTCAAGTGAGAGAAGTCAAGAGAGGCTTCACTTTTGAGGCTGAGACTTGCAGTTTGAAGAAGGACTTGGACTTGGCCCCATGGTGGGGATGAGAAATAGCATTCAGGGCAGAGATAACAACATGTACAAAAGCATGTGGATACACAAGTCCCAAGCACACTAAAGAGCCTTCGGGTACTGCATTGTGTTTCTGTTGAATAGATGACATCAGGGAAAAATAGCTGTAGCTCGGGACAGAAAAATGCTAGGGTCACCTAAGATAGCTGTGAATGCTAAGAATTGGACTTGATAGTGTAGTCCCTGAGTTGTTGCGGAAATCTTTCAAGGAAGAGTTACATGATCAAATTTGCAAGTCAGAAGCTTCCTCTGCCGTCAACGAAGCAAATAGGGACAAGGAGTGGATAATGGGAGGGAACTGAAATGAGGATAACTGGTAGGATTTTTTTGGAAAAATAAAAATAATTTCAAATACTGTGATGTAAGAGGTACTAGAATGCAGACATATGAAGCATATAAACAAAGAGTGTCAATCATCCTTTTTTAATATTTATGAGTCAGCCTGTAAATATTTTCAGGTAGATTTATTTTTTTAAGTCTTTTCCTTTATTAAACCATTTAAAAAAGTTTAAACAACCGTCTATATAAAACACTCTTGAATCATGTTATGCTTCATTAATGCTAGCTTGGAGTATATTCATAGCATAATAATACTTAATTTCTCTTTAGAAATTAAACCAATTCTTCTTCCGCAGTGGAGTAATAATTCTAGGTATTATTAATATCATAACAAGCCCAGGGCTAGTCAGTTCCCCACTTTAACAGACTACCTAGGGTCAAATTTTGATAAACACAATATTTTAAGGTAATAAAGAACTATAAACATTTCATTTTCTTCAGCAAATATAAGCTTCCCTAATTAATATGTTACATTATAATTCTGCAATATGCATTATATCCCAGGAACTGCCATTGTGGTTCAGATGCTGCCTGATGTGTTAAAAATGTCAACTGTAGGCATTTGATGCGACACAAATCTGATGTCTAAATGTGGAATTTGTCTAATGTCTATCAGGTGCAAGATAGTTCCTACACTTGATTCTAAAGATGTTAAGGTTTTTAAAATTCCAGAATAAATTTTACTAACTTGCTCCAAGTGGGCTATTAAATTATTGAATAACTTGTGGTCATGAAGCCAGGGTGACGGTTTAACCTATAAACATTTTAGAAAATTGCAATCCACTTGGTTCTTTTCCCTCTTTTAACCAGTGCAGGGCATGAATTTTATTTGAAAACTACATGTAGTTTTCAGTGTTCTTTTGTATCACATCTTCCTCTCCATCAATATTGAAATGATTCATTGGTTTGCCTTTTCTTCTCCCTTTTATTTCTCACATTCACTAAAAATAAGTGTTTCCTCACTTCTTATAAAAATGGATGTAGCCACAAGGGCATTTTCCTGGACTGTTCCTCACCGAGATTGTGGCTAACAACGCCTAGAAATCCAGCATGAGGTGATATATTATTCCAGCTTCCTGTAGTGCAATAGGAAAGACAAATGTTTTATTATGATAAACACATCCAAACAGCAAATGTGTATTTACTATCTATTCTGAGTCTACAACTTTTTAATTTTGTCTAGAAACCTTTAGTTAAGAGACTACAAAGGCATAATCCCTGTTCGTATGGAGGTTATAAAAATAGATGAGCAGGAAAACATGCACACACATGTAGCTGAAACATATTTATCGTGAATCTTAAAGTGAATAGGTCTATCATAAATGCAAGAATTTGAAGAGATCAGAGTTTACAAACAATGAGGACTAAATTATTCAAAGAATAGCATGTGAATACCCAGAAAAATAATATTGAAGATTTCCTATCAAACTCAGTATCACTATATTATGAAGAGATAACTGGGTGACAGTATCAGGAAATCTGGAAAATCTAGCATATGTAGAAATGTAATTTCAGCCCAGTATTTGACTGTTTTTCATAATAGACTACTTAAAAACTTGGGGAGAGAACTAGTAAGAATTGGGACTAGTAACTAGCTAGACAGAATAAATATAAGATACTAATAATGAATTAACATCAGTGTAGAAAGTGATTTCTAGTGATTTATCATGGGTATTATATGACTTTTCTGGGTAACCATTTTTCATTAATATAGTTGATGAATATTCAGAGGGCATTCTCACCAAGTTTGTAATTGACACATATCAAACAGATGTTATAACCAGGATCTAAACACAAATCATAGCAGGCTCTATTATTTTTTCTTGTAACCCTCAACTTTTCATTATTACATTCAACTTACAAATCCTATATTGGATTAGACATAATATACCTGCTACATTTTTATAAACATTTCTAAACACTTGGTCTCTCTTTCCATATTCATCTTGTTGTGGTCAAATACTTCATGGTCCATGGACCAATATTGTTCTAGGGAATTATATTACTATTTCCTTTTTTTAAAAAATTTATCTGTTTAATTGCTTGAGAGAGAGAATGAGAGAGCATGAGGCGGAAGGTCAGAGGGAGAAGCAGACTCTCTGCTGAGCAGGGAGTCCAGGGCGGCACTCGATCCTGGGTCTCCAGGATCATGACCTGAACCAAAGGCAGTCACTTAACCAGCTGAGCCACCCAGGCGCCCTATATTACTATTTCTATTTTCTCTGAGTAATATAACACTCTGTAGGTCTTAGTAGATTATTAGTTATTAGATTTAGATTACTCTATGTGGTACCAAGTACTTTTTTTTTTTTGCTGTATTTTATTAGGTGAACTTTACCAAGAATGAATCAAATATCCTGCAAAGGTGTCCTAAAGCCAGTTTTGCAAATACAGGATGAAAGACCTATCATAGCAGCTTCAGTAAAAATATGTAAGGATTTAGCTTATAATGAGATCAATGTAAGTCATTGTGAGTTAAGAGGAATCAATAATGAAATGGGAGATATGTTTCTTCAGATTATTTTCACTATAGTATTGTGTTTGGTTCTGTGTGCTTTATTTTTTAAGGTAGTTTATTTTCTTAAAGATTTATTTATTTATTTTAGAGAGAGAGTGGGAGCAAGCAGGGGAGGGGCAGAGAGAGAGAAACTCCTGAAGTCAGTTCCCTGCTGAGTGTGGAGCCCAATACAGGGCTCCATTCTAGGACCCTGGGTTAGTGACCTGAGCTGAAGTTAAGAGCAGGCCACTTAAGCGACTGAGCCACCCAGGTGCCGGGGAGGTTCTGTGTACTTTAAAAAGAAAGAAGTAAAGACCCATAGTGAGGAAAGAAAAACTGGCCTCTTATAGCACTAAATAGGGCTTAAGAATTTTGTAGCATACATGCATGGGTGCCTCTGGGGTTGGGCGGGGGGCGGGGAGAATGAGACTAAAGACTAAAAGAGCAAAGTAGGAAAGTCAGAGGGAGCCAACAGTGTGTTTAAAATAAAAGGAAAACATGATCAGTTTTAAATTATCTGAGAACAATTACTCTGGCAGCCGTTGGCAGCAAGTTCACAAGCCATGATGGGAGTCTGTAGTCTGAGAGAGATGGAGAAGAAGTACCATGGTACTGGTGCGAGGAGACAGGCCTGTGAGTAACAAAAAGGCAAAATCCACAGGACCTGGGAACTAACTAGATTTCAAGTGAGAATTTTACTTAATTGTTCCCTCCTCTCAGGAAGAAAAACAGGAAAAGATGTCAGTGGGCAACTCCCAGAGGAGGAAATACAAATGGCTAGCAATTAAATTTATTTAATATACTTAACTTTACTTTTAGTAGTAAGATGTGCAAATTAGAACAAGGTACTAGTTTTGTCAGCTGTGCGAGTTCAGCCAAGTCCTGGGTCCTGGTCAGATTGCAGACTTTGAATGAGGGAGGACTTGGGAAATGTCTGTGCTGACCAGTAAACATGACCCCTTAAGTTACTTAGAAAAGGTACATACCAACCCCAGCTTTCTTAGTTTCCTCCCTTTTAGAGCACTGCCCAGGAATTGTTCAGTACATGATAAGCTTGAGAGGAACCCCAGTGCTAAGGCTGGGGAGCCTGCTTCATCTGGAGACCATCTGGCCTGAAAATATCATGCTATTGAAGAGAAATAACGTCTGGATTATTAGAAGCATCTGGGGGAAATCTCAAGTTTATCTTCTAATGAATGGACTTTAGATGGACAGTCTGAGACCTGGGTACTGTTATACTTGGGGATGGACAGACAGCCTTCAGTGGTAGAGTACTCCTGGCCTCAGACTGAGGAAACCTTTCAGAAGCTGACACTTTGACCCCATTTCCTAAAAATTATAAAAACCCATGCCAGGCAGGTGTAGGGAGATGAGCATTCGTGCACACCGATGAAGCATGTTGAAATGTATGGGGCTTAAGAACGATGTTCATTCACTTAGTGTCAGGAATTCATCTTCTATCCTATGGAAATAGGAATGCAATGATCAACATTCAGAGATGTTCATTGGAGTTTTATTTATAATTACAGCCAAACATAAGAAATAGTCTATGATGTACTGTATGGTGACTAACAAAACATTAAGAAAGAAAGAAAGAAAGAAAGAAAGAAAGAAAGAAAGAAAGAAAGAAAGAAAGAAAGAAAAAAGAAATAGTGTAAAGAACCAACAATCAAAGAATAGTTACTATGCTTATAGTAAAGGAATGATCACAATAAGATAGCAAGCAGCTAAAATGTTATGTATACAAAAAGCAAGTTGCCAACAGAAAATATATACAACTGTGCATCTATTTTTAAGGCTTGAATATAATACATTAAAATAGTAATGTTTATTCCTTGGCTATAAGATTGTTGATGTTCTTAAATGTTTAAGTTTTTTTTTTCTTTTTTACTGTTTCATAACAGTGAGAATTTGTGGTTTATATAATCAAGAAAAACATATTTTAAAAACCCAGATAGACCAAACTTCATTATTTTAGATTGTGATTCTCTGTTTAACAAAGTAAGTTTATCCCTTCCAATTTAAAATCTTATTTTTGCATAGAGAATGGAGGGACAGAAGGATTTGATAAGTTTAGCCTTAACTTTGTTATTTGTTAATACTGCAGTATCTGCCCACAGTATAATAAGGCTTCTCTGTAGTAGTTGTCCTGGTGGCTTGTGAGAAAGAGAAAAATTGCTGCAGAAAAATCTACCTGATTTGTATCATTTGCTGATTTCCATGTTATAAATGCTCCCACCATGACCTCAAACCGAAAACATTTTTACATCTGCCTTTCAAATTACCTGATATTTAACAGTTGGCCCTCCCCTGGTAGCCCAAACAAGCCCCAGACTCAGAGATTCTCAACCAAGTTTGTTGAGCTAAATGAATAAGGCTTTAGTTGCCTTCTTTCTGTATTAAAAACTTTGTTCCTTGTGGGGTTAGCTTTCTTCATGCTATCATTACTACTTTATGTGATTCTTAGAATTTGTCTTTATGTGCCCTTTCCCTCAATTTTTTTGACATACACATTTATCTTCACTCATATGAGTTGGGTTATTTAAGGAGACTGACTCTATTTTTCCATGGTTTATATAGGGGTGGACTATTGACATTTTAATCACCTTCTTTCCTCCTTTTAAGTTATTGGTTGTGAGATCATGCTTAAGCATTTTATAATTCAAACTCTATCAAAAGTTTAAGGTATTTTTGGCCTATGCCAATATTGACTTATTATTTTCTTTAAGAAAATACTAATATTTGGGGCTATTTCAGACTCTCTGTTGAGTGGTCACTTTTTCCAGGTTCTTTCTCTATCCTCAAACATTTCTTTCTTTTTGGTTAGTTCTAACTAAAGGAATTTCCACTTGTCCTTTGAATTGTTCACCTCCCTTTTGAATGTTTTCTATTGCATAAACTTATCCTTCCTGATCATTTGATTCCTATTAACTTCTTCATGATTATTTAAAAGACAGTAGTTCATTAAGGATGCTTATCAGTGCTCATGGATTCAAGTATTGCAAGTCTGCTTATTATAAATGATTTTCAAATTTACCCATACCTCCTTGGTAAGGAAAAGAGAGATGGCATTTCTTTACATTCCTCATTATCTCTTAAGTGTTTACATTTCTTTTCTTCATTTATTTTTCTGTTGAAGTCTGATAAAAGGAAGAAATCCAATAACTCAATTGTGCTACAACATCATTAATTTTATTTCTCCACTTATTATTAGAAGATCTATTTCTCCCTTTCTTATTTGTCTTTCTCTTTATGTATTTGTAAAAACCATTTAATTTTAATTAACGTCTTTAGTTATAATTATCTCATTTGTTTATTTTTGCTTATCTTTTCTCTGTAGAGATTAACTGAAAAATTGCTTTTTTTCTCTTCATTTCAAAACCCAATCTTCTTATTATTAGTTCTTAAATAAAGTCAGTCTAGCTATATTAAACTGATATCTTTTAACGGTGATTCATTTTTTTAAATCTTTTTTTTCTTTAAGATTTTATTTATTTATTTGACAGAGCGAGAGATCACAAGTAGGCAGAGAAGCAGACAGAGAGAGAGGAGAAAGCAGGCTCCCTGCCTAGCAGAGAGCCAGATGCTGGCCTTGATTTCAGGACTCTGAGATTATGACCTGAGCCGAAAGCAGAGGCTTAACCCACTGAGCCACCCAGGCGCCTTTAACAGTGATTCTATTAAAGAATAGTCAAGAGTAATCAGCCCATGACATCTGTACCAAAATTTACATGCAAAGTGTTTTTTATTGTCCTTATAAAGGGAACAGAAGATGAAGGGAGAAAGAGTGGAGTTTGCTTAAAAACTGATTCTTCACTTCTTTTCTTGAGAACAATTGCCTTGAGTACAGTTCCTCACAAGGACACATGACACTTTGGATTTATTTTCAGAAAGATTGCCAATCCCTTATTAAAATCACATTTGACTAAAAATAATAACAATAATCTCTACATCTAATGGGTAGAAGTGGTATTTCCTTGGAGAAGTCTTCCAGTTTCCATATCATTGGAAAGTCATTCTCTATAGGTATCTCTTGTTCCTGCATACCTTGCAAGGAGAGGAACTGATTCCCCTCTTAGATGATAGAGAAAGTACCTTCCTCTGGAGCAAATGAAGAGAAGGCAGCCTTTCTGTCCAGTATGAAACATTTGTGCTCCCTACACTTAGTGTTCTTCCCCTATAATGAAACCCACTATATGTGCAAGTACCATCTATCCCTTCTTTTATCTCCCTGTGAGAGCTGGAGCTCAGATAACCAACCCCAAAATGCTGTCAATCTTATTACAGCAATGAAGCTATCACAGGTTAACTGTTGAACTTGAAAGTAGGGTAAAATGTTAGACCTTTTAATTTTCTTCACACAGATAATAAACCATCACTGGCTTCATAATTAAAGTTTGTTGTATCAAAAGTCCAAACTTCTGAAAGCTCTACGATTATATTTTGATCACTTTGTCCCTTTTCCATGAATACCCAGATTTTATTTTAACCATGAAGAGTGCAGAAAAGATAGAGACATGAAAAACTAGGTGCAGAGCAAGGTGATCAAATAAATTCTGGAATGATAACCACACAAATAGATGATTTAAGGGTAAACTAAAGTGTCAGCTCTGTTATACTAGGAAATAAAAGCAGTACACAAACACCGATGATAACTCATAAATGAGAAATGGGGTGACTCTATGACCTAAGATGCAGAGATATATATAAGCTAAGAAGAATTACTGTATTTCTGCAGGTGGGAAGGATAATGTGGTCAGAGCTGAGACAATATGGAACTTCTGCACCAAGTTAAAAAATGCTGCCCATCCATGCACATGCAACCCACTAATTTGGAGAGCTGAGCATGCCTCTTGGCAAGGAAGAACCCTACTCCGGGGCCCAAGACTGGGTAGTTGTGTGAGTGGAACTTGGCGATTTCAGAATTTAGACAATTCCCATATAGAGTACCTTAGGGAAGATCACACAGTCCCTACAGTCTCCAGCAGCAGCCATGTAGTCTTCAATTTTATTTGTGCCCAGGACATTAGGATCAGAAGAGTATCTATTTAATATATGCTATGGACCATATGCTAACTACTTGAAACAAACCATCTAATTTTATCTTCAGAACAACTGCATGAAATCACTATGTTTAACTTAATTTTGCAAATGAAGAAAGTGAGATTTAGAATGACCATGTAAGCTGTAAGATGCAAAGCCAGGAATCCAACTCTAGTCTGAGACCAAAACTACATGCTTATCCATAGCACTGTTGCCTTTACTGTTGTCAGTGTCCAGGCAGAAAGGAAAAGATGGTGTTCAGGTCTCACCTTTTTTCATGACTTTTATTACTGTCCTCCCTTTCTCTTCATCCCATGTTTCTTTTCAGTTGATTTATACTTATCAAGTAGTTCTGCTTCTTGTTATCAGTGTAATGATGTTAGAAACTAAATGCCAGTTTAACTTCAGTATTAATCCCTTTGTACTGTGCTGTTCGGTTTCTCATGTCTTTATTCTGCTAGAAAGAAGAACTTTGCTGTTTCTGAAATTTAACAGGTTTACACTTTTTCCTACTTTCATCTGATGTGCTATTGTAACCACCTAGTATTTTGAAAATGACAAAATTCTCCCACATATACAGGTTAATATTCTTTTTTTTTCAAATTAATGTTCTTAATTGTATAGTGTATATTGCTGATCTTTTTCTGTGGAAAACATCCCTGACTTTTTTATAATCAAGCCAAACTGACTCAATTAATTCGCTTGATTTTTCTATTCTCACATCTAGAGCAACATATCTTTTTGAATTCTCTGCTTCCCATAATTCAGCAAAAGCTCATTAATTTTTTGGTCTCTTGAATAAGAAATTAATAATAACTTGGAAATTAAATAGGCTCAAATGATCTATATTTTAAAGTTAGGGCATGTGTCATGGGTGCAACTTGGTACCCCTAAATCCACTGAGTTTTTCTTTATCTTCTCTTTTTTTTTCATCCACTTGCTTCTGTGAAAGAGAATAAGGATATCTTTTGAGAGAGTTTGCCCAAAGTAGCTCCTTCTGCAGCTAAGGAGAATTCAACTTCTGAGGAACAATCTAAGCCTAGACAGATAGTAGAGCCAAAATCCTACTTTGGGGATCTCAAGGCACACATCCTTTTATGTCTGTCAGTAGTCCTGCTGTATTTGGTGGGTTTTTTTTTTCTTTTTTTTTCTTTTTGGAAGAAGAACTATCTTTTCTTTTGGTTTAGTTTTGCCAGCTCCAAAAGATAAACAATGTGTATAAATTATTAGGATATTGTGATTAATAAAGTTACTTCTACTTAAAAAAAAGCTCCTAACTGAAATTTTGTATCTCTAGGGATTGATTCATATTCCAAATAATACTTTTTTTATTCTTCTAATTAACTTTTGGCTCATTTTTATTAATAGGCTGTGGGAAATTTCGGGAATGAAACGCTATGGGCAATTTTTTAATCAAACAATAGAAGTCAAGCAATAATATCTATTGCTGTCACAACATTAAGTGTAATGATGAAATAAGCCATGAATCTTATTATTTGCATTTAGATTCTTGTTATTCTTGACTGCCTAAGTTTATTTACAAAGATCGGTTTCAGTGATGTTTCGTCAATATCTGACTATTGTCTCATGCAGTGCTACTCGGTATGATAGATAAAAATAGGCTCTTCTACAAAGACTTTACAAAGGTGAAGTTCTATAGTAGTGCAGTTATTGAGTCCTCATACTCAAGCTGTTTACTCCTGTATCAAATTCCATTGGTTAGATATCTTAATAAGATTACTCTATTTTGTGAGAAAGATAGGTAGAAAATAAACCTCAAAGGATTTGCATGTGTAAAGGTTGCCAAAATTTGATACCCATTTATTAATTTTATGAGGCATGATAATCTCTAATGGTACAAGACACCAAAAATATGCAATATTGTCATGGAGTTAAAGAATCTTCCGGTTGTGATAGCAACTGACTTAACGAGCCGATTCTAGCAATAATTGAGTTTCTGTGTTTTTCTTTTAATTTCGCTACCTGATGATACCTGAGAGCAGTAGACTTTATTTCAGAATCCCATTAGGTACCATTATGAGATCCTATTTCCTGGGGTTTTAAAATCTAATTGTCAGTCAATGTGTTACAGTAAGCTTAGCTTCCTTTGATTCTCATGGCTCTATGCGGTGGGGAAAAAAACAAAAGAAGTATGTTCCATCATCCTGTCAAGGAGGTTTCTTAACAAATTACCTTTCCCCTAAAAGAAAACACACAGAGACTTTCTTGTTGCTTTAACAATTCTCATAGTTCATATCTTCTTTTCTAAGCTATTAAAGGGAACAAAAACTGAAAACCCATAGAGCACAGACATCCTGACAACTGATGTCCTTAAGATTTATGGAGAAATTTAAGTATTTAATAACTGCATAAGAGTAAGCTGTGGTTCTTAAGGATATTTCAAATCTGATCATAAACCTCTGCCTTGTGTAAGAAAAAAAAAAGTACCCAACATATATTTCATTTGACCTGTAAGAGCACTTGACTTCGTTTGAAACTTATTTCTTTTTCTTTTAGCTATTTTATGATGAAAGATGTTCTCTGCATCAAATTTATTTTTTATAAGACTTCATAACTATTTTTTTTAATTCTAAAATATTGCTGGATTTTTCAATATATTTTTAGAGCTCACATTTTCAGCACACTCAAATTAATGCTGTGTATCTTTAAGTCTCACTGTTGCTGCAACTCCAGAGTGAACCACCTAGGGCTTGGGAAAGATTAAGTTACGTATTGATTAGCTGGAATTATTTTTTTATTTTTTTTTATTATTTTTTTTTTTGTAAACTCTAGGTAGATATGCTCAGACTAGAATGGCTTCACACCAAAATCATTTTGTCCAACATAAAAATTTATCTGCGGGCCGGTTCAGTTCATAGATTGCTTACTATTTTTTCATTATATGTAGGAACATTCCTCCAGTTGTTTTAATAAACATGTAGATCACAAACAGAACACACCGCTGCTTAACCTTTGTGACAGCATGGTTGCTTATGTGTCACATTTCCCATTGGACTAAGGAAGAAGAAACAAAGACATGCCCTTCTTTCAAAATTGTTAAGATCTTGGTCATTTGCTTTTACTTCGAATTGTGGGAGCATATGGAAAAGTGGCCTCAAATTGCTCTGTCTAAACACCCTGCAGTGGCCCTGTTCCTAGTTGAGGATGATGTGGCATGTCTATTTCTGTCTGCTACATGCAGCAGCCTTGCTGGGATTTTTCTAGGTTTCACTAAATGCATGAGGTTATAGAACTATGAGGTTGGCACTCAATTCCCCTCAGACAGTCTGTCATAGACTATCCTGATCTACAGTTACATCCTTTCCCTCTGGCAATGGTATAGCAAGAGCAGCACATAAAAGCAAGATATGATGTGCATTCTGGTCAAGAGCTAGCCATAACAGAGGACCCTCGCCCCCTCCCTTCTGCGTTCCCATTTATCCATACAGACTTCTAAGACCATTAAACAGCTCCGACCAGGGATTATTTTTTTCCCCTAAGGAAAAAAGAAATAAATGTAAAGGTTTTTTTTTTTAATGAAAAATAAAAAATTATATTGTCAGTAGAGCCGGCCATTGGAAAGGGGAAGTCTGAAGTGAAAGGACCACTAGAGAAACTCTTAAAATAACTCTACAATCTTCTATTGATTCTTTAGAAATGGAGGATGAGATTTAGTCATTGCGAAAAGTGTTGATTCATATCAATAATACATTTTGAACAATCATTTCTGTCAAGAAATCATTTCTGTGTTTAATATTATGCATTTTTTATTAACTCTTCACAGTAGTTTAATAAAGAGGACATGACCTTCACCACTTTACAATTAAAAAATGACATTGCCAGAGCTTTTCAAGGTCACCTGGTTAGTAAATAGCAAAAGTAGCTTTTTAATGCAAGTCTTCATGACTCCAAACTGTATGCTAGCTCAGTACATGGTGTGTTGAAGCCACAGTCTTAAGTCAATGAAAAGATAAATAAAATAGATTTTAGGGAAAGAAAGTCAGAAATCTTGGTTTATTATATGGTTTCTTTTGATTTTAATACATCAGTTCTTAGAATACTTTTCCTTGACTTTTTTGACTCCAAAGGCATTGATGAGTGCTTAACCACAAGCATTTTATTTTGTACACTTTGCCAATTTGACTAACTTGGGCTGATGCCTTTGAAATATAAATAAGGTATAAATAGAATAAAAATATATCATGAGTTTCTGCTATACAAACAAAGATTTAGAGCATCAGCATATCATGTTATAAGGAAAAAAACAGACACAAATACCAGTTCAGACACTGTCCTTTAAAAGGCAGAAGGCAAATTGATGTTAACTATCATTTTTCTTCAGTTATTAGGCCAAAATAAAAAGTCACGATAAGATGGTACATTTTCATTAACACTTGTTGATTTATGTCTACAAATTTAATTTTATTTTGATGGCAGATAGTACACACATAACTTTAAGAGGCAGTTTTGTCATTCGGCACTTATTTATTAATAGGTTGGCCAGAAAATTTGTTGTTTGAGCTGGGATCCTGTAAGAATGAATAGGACAATTAAGGTATTCTGGAACAAAGTGGGAATGTGCCAGGAAAATTGTGGTACATAGTTACTCTGTTTCTGAAATGCCTGCTTTGTGCTTAAGATTGTTTTAGGTACTATGGAAGGATGTAATGTAATGAGAAGAAGACCTCAAAAGTTGGCAGTAGGGTTAGAGGAATAAAGTTTACCCATACTATCACTGGAAGAGAAGAAGGTATATGATTAAAGACTAAACATAAAGGACTTTCTAAATGTACTATTGTAATTTTAATGAAGGAAAGGTCTTTGTGGGAAGGCTTTATGAACAAGTAATACATTTTGCTGAGTGTAGGAATCTGGATTAATATGAGAAGAAAAGCTAAAATCAAAATAGCACCTGTTGGTGACCTTCAACCTCAGTTTTACCCCCACCACCCAATGAATAATTTCTCTAGTAAACAAAAGGGTAATGGACAGGTTAAAAAAAAAAAAAAGGTGAAGATTATTGGAGAAGTCTGGGTTTTACCAATGGTTGAAAA
This sequence comes from Spilogale gracilis, assembly GCA_004023965.1. Classification (NCBI taxonomy): domain Eukaryota; kingdom Metazoa; phylum Chordata; class Mammalia; order Carnivora; family Mephitidae; genus Spilogale; species Spilogale gracilis. The sequence goes on along the minus strand of PITA01004098.1, from coordinate 92,866 downwards.
TACCTGTACTTAAAATGGAAAAGAGATTGGTGTCTTTGTCATGATGACTCCGAGTACAAACAAAAAAGAAATGTTGATGAATTAATGTACCCTAGACCAACTGTATGAAAAACCTATTGTCACAAAATGCTGCTAACAAATGACCCCAAAACTCAGGTCTTGCAAAGAGTATATCCTCTTGGTGGCACAAGTCTATAGGTTGACATTGCTTCTGCTGATTCAGACGAGGCATCACCGGGCTGTGTAGCCGCTGTACTTACATCGAGGCTATGGCTCAGTTCAGTTTTCTTCCATTTTGGCTTGTTCTGGAACCCAATTATAAGGATGCAACGGCTACCTTGGGCAAAGTTAATCATCGAAACACAAGCCTGAACAAAACCCACATGTGTGTCTGCAGCTTTCATATGTGTTACGTCCACTAAAAGTGTGAACAGCGCTTGCATGTCAATGTCAGCACCACCAGGATGGGGATATAAGTTCCACATTTCGAGGAGTATGGATGTGGATTTGAACAATAATTTAAGCTGTCACAGAAATCATCCACAAAGAAATTCCATCCAAGTTGTCTTTATTTATTTATTTGTTTGTTTGTTTGTTTGTTTATTTATTTATTTTTATTTTAGATTTTATTTTTTCAGTGTTTCAAGATTCATTGTTTATGCACCACACCCAGTGCTCCATGCAATGCAATACGTGCCCTCCTTAATACCAGCACCAGGCTCACCGATCCCCTCACTCTCCTCCCTTCCAAAACCCTCAGTTTGTTTCCCAGAGTCAGTGGTCTCTTATAGTTCATCTCTCTCTCTGATTTATCCCAATTCACTTTCCCTTTTTTTTTTCTTTTTTTTTTTTAAGATTTTATTTATTTGACAGAGAGAAACACAGCCAGAGAGGGCACACAAGCAGGGGGAGTGAGAGAGGGAGAAACAGGTTTCATGCCCAGCATGAAGCCCAAGGTGGGACTCGATCCCATGCCTCCGGGATCATGACCTGAGCCAAAGGCAGTCGCTTAAACAGCTGAGCCACCCAGGCGCCCCTAAAAGAAGTGTTGAATTGTTTAATAACCTAGTTCAGTCTGGAGAGTTTCTTTCCAAGTATGTTTTTATTGTTCTTGTTTAAATGATCTGTCCAGTATCCAATGGTTATTTAAGATAGAAGTGATAGATTTCACACTGATATTTTTACATAAAGGGGTCAAATGATTTAGGTTAGTGGTTATTAAAGTCAAGTGTACTTAGAAACCACTCAGGTAGCTTTAAAAGAAAGCTCCAGGCCTATGTGCCAAATATTCTACATTCCAAGCATTATGGGATGAGGACCGGAGATAGCATTATTAACATTCAAACTCACTGTACTCAATCTCCAGGTAATTCTGAGGGAAAAAGAAATTGTTTAGAATGTGAATGCATTGCTTTATTCCAAATCATCAAGGTTAACACTAGCAATGGACTTTCAAAATTCTGGCTTATGATTATCCAACTTAATGTTTTAGAGTCAGATACTCGATTTTGTTAATGGAGATTTAGTTTCACAGTGCCAGGAGTGCCCATTAAAGGATAAATGAAAGGTAAAAAAACAAATGACCAAGTTTACTCAAAGCAAGTCGTCTCCTTGACTGAAGAGCATATTTGTAACTTCTGCAACTTAGATACATTTGAAAGTAATTAAAAGAAACCTAATGCAAATACATAATCACAGAGTAAAGAAATTGGACAATACATTTTAAAGACAAAATCTTAAAAAAAGTAAAGATAAGTAATATCAATTCTGATAAAAGATAAAATAGTTAAGAATGAGACTGTAAAACAACTAAAAATAAAACTAAACATCATAAGACTTAAACTGATAAAATTTTTAGGAAGATAATTAGTTAAAAGTTATGTGTGAATCTAAGAATAAAGAAAGAAAAGGCAACTGGAAGACATATTGCCAAGAAAAAGCAAACTAAACAAAGGATTGTTAGATACAGTGAAACAGAAAACCATCAAATAAGTAAACAAAAACATGCAAAAAACCTCCACAAGCAGAATTAGTAAGAGACTACAAGGGCATAATAGTAAAAAGAACAAAAATAATAAAAGTGAATATTACAAAAATTGAATGCAAAAGGGAAAAAAAAAACTAAAGGAAGTGCTGACACAAAGAATGAGACTGAACATTTCTATGAAGCTGGAACACAGCCTTGGTAGCAGCTGAAGCTCAGATTCTGAGCCAGTTTGTGAAATCTGTAGAAACGTTTCATCGGGGTCAGGGGGTCAGCAAGCAAAATTCTTGGCTTTTTGTCTTTTCCCTCACACTGCTGGCAACTAGTCGCCTGAATCACCTGTGGGATGAGGACAAAACTCAACATTGTGAGGCCACAGTTTTTACTCCCTAAGGCAGCAGCACAGTACCCTCGCCCAGCAAGCAGCAGACTTCCCGGAGAAAGGCGTTTTGCTTTGTGTGCACAAGCCCCCACTCCCTACATTTGTTGAGAAAAATGGGACAATAGTACTTTCCTTGGCTAAACTGATAACTTCTACTCCACTTCCTACTACGTAGGGCTTGCATCTGGAAAAAGAAGTGCCTTTTTGAGTAACAGAAAAGAATCCTAAAATTTTGGGCAAAAATTCTAAATATTAATTGAAAATGCAGTATTTATTAAGAGCGCGTGTGTGACTCAGATAATCTCTGGCAGGAATATGAAGATAGAGATTGCATTGTACTTTTGGCACCTAGAGTTGTTACTAATAAATGTTGTTACTAATAAATGTTGGGGGTTTTATTTCCCCTTCCCTTCCTTTGTTTATTGATTGACTTGGCAAATGTTTACAGAGTACAAGCAATATGTCAGGAGATACACTAGGTGCTGGAATTGGTGGCAAAAAGGATGAACCACAAACCATGTTTTGATGAAGCTTATGTCCTGACAGATAATTCAAAGAAGAATAAAGACTAGACAAAGTATCACATGAGGATACGTGCTACAGGGAGATTTTATTGTGTTAATATGTTAGTGTGTAGCTACTCTAGTAGAAGTTTCAGGTTAAGCTTCTCTGAAGATACGATTTTGAAGCTAAGCTAAGAATCTCAAAAGTATTCTATTAGTTCATAGATAAAAATAATAAAAAAATAAAACTTTGCAGAAACAGCCCTTAAGAAGGGAATGTGAGCTTGGCATGTTCTGGAAACCAAAGCACAACCAACATGTCAGGAGGAAAGTAGAAAGGGAGAGAGTAATATGTCATGAAACTGGCAAAGTATAGAGAGGAGGCCAGATGAGAAAGAGATTCTTGAATGTGGTGGAGAGAAGGTTGTGTTTTATTCTAGGTACAACACGAAGTTATGGGAGGGTTTTAAACAGGGGAGTGATATGACTTGACTCATTTTTAAAAAAGATTTCCCATGCTGTCTGTGGGAATGGGTCAGTTAAGGTGAGAACAGAAGCACGTCAGTTTGGTTCAGACTGAAGTTCAGCCGAAGAGGTCATATGTGGTGCAAATCGATGAGGTACAAGGAGAAGTAGAAGGATCTGAATACAGTTCAGGTGGCAAACTCAGTAGATTTTGCTGATATAGAAAAAGAAGAAGTTAAAGTATGTTTTCAAGCAACCAGATGGAGAATTGCTGTTCTTGACTAGGGAATACTGGGAAAAGAGGACTTGGTGGAGAGAGCATCATGGGCTATAGAGGAAACCTCTCTTAGATCATTTCTAACATATCAATGCAGTTATACCCAGGTCATAATTGAAGGTTCTAGGAATGGAGACATTAGGGCCTGATTTCAAGATTTGGGACTTCTGATTTGCTGAATCTTTAAAAGTTGAAATTATTTGTTCAGTAACTTTGTGGTTACTATTGTTGTTAGTGTTTTCTGAATCATTTCTTTGCAGTGATCTTTTTACTAAGAGGCCAGATCTATATGTCAACACTAAAATGATCTAACTTCCTTAGAAATTGTTAAGTTTGTTCATTTGTCTGACACTCAAGTACCTATTCAACTGCTGTCCATGACTTGTGATTCCAGAAGATTTGGTTCTTTTATTTTTTTTAAAGATTTCATTTATTTATTTGACAGAGAAATACAGCTAGAGATGGAACACAAACAGGGGGAGTGAGAGAAAGAGAAGCAGACTTTCTCCTGAGCACGGAGGCTGATTCAGGGACTGATGCCAGGACGGCAGGATCATGACCTGAGTCAAAAACAGACACTTAACCACTGAGCCACCCAGGTGCCTCATGGTTCTTTTATTTTTTAATGTGTATTCTCTGCCTTACCTCTTCACCCCCACTGCTTGTGTTTCCCTTATCTGGGAAGGCTTCTGGTTCTCTGAAAGCTCTGTCCTTGGTGATAGGTCCTGCTTCTGGAATCTAAACCCAACAGTAAGTTTTCTATCACTCTTTCTCCATTTCTAAAAAAGCAATACAGTTATTATTTGTCTCAGGATTCTGAAGAGATTGAGATATTTATTTTATTTTATTTTATTTATTTATTTTTAAAATATTTTATTTATTTGACAGAGAGAAACACAGCTAGAGAGGGAACAGAAGAGGGCAAGTGAGAGCGGGAGAAGCAGACTTGCCACCGAGCAGGGAGCCCGATGTAGGGCTCCATCCCAGGACTCTGGTATCATGACCTGAGCCGAAGGCAGTCGCTTAACCAACTGAGTCACCCAGGTGCCCTTATTTTATTTTATTCTTTGTAAAGATTTCATGTATTTATTTGATGGAAAGAGAGAGAGAGAGAGAGAGAGATATCACAGGTAGGCAGAGAAGCAGGCAGAGAGAGAGGTAGAAGCAGACTCCCCACTGAACAGAGAGCTAGACGTGGGGCTAGTTCCCAGGACCCTGAGACCATGACCTGGGCTGAAGGCAGAGGTTTAATCTGCTGAGCCATCCAGGCACCCCCTTTTTTTTTTTTAAGATTTTATTTATTTATTTGACACAGGATATTGAGATATTTAAACGAGCCTTCAATATATGCAGATTATTGTATTCAACATTGTTGCTGTCAAAACAGATTTTGCTGTCCATTTTTTTTTTTTTTGTAAAATAGGGCAATTAAAACATAAACTATGTTATTAAGAGCTTCACTTAGAAGGAAGTAATTATGGATTTGTATTTACCTTGATGTAAGATTACTTTGGTTAGCTCACCTTAGCAAAGGGGAATTTAATAAAAGAATATATAGGACTTTTAAAGAATTGACAGCAACCTGGGAGACAGGTCTCAAGGAAGAAGATGTAAAGTAGGAAGCTTAGTAAGTATCCTGAAGCAAACTGGGGCTCTTCCAAGACTGCTGCTGCTGAGCCATAGTGACTATTTCAAGGGTATTTGCTTGTCCTGTTGGGGGTGGGTCAACTTCCAAAATTCTGGATGAAAGAACTTCCTGGTTGAGTTCTTCTGAAGTGTGGGACAGAGAAATTCCACTCCTTTGGTCATCTTCAATATTATAGGCAAAAGGCAAGTCATTGTTACTAAGAAAGTGTTATTGAAGAGGGAGGAACAGATACTAGATTACTAAAAATGTAAGTACTACTGCAACTCTTTAGAGATAAGTGCCTTCTCACCCAGTAAATGAATAGTCGGGACACCTGGGTGGCTCAGTGGATGAAGCCTCTGCCTTTGGCTCAGGTCATGATCTCAGGGTCCTGGGATTGAGGCCCAGGCTCTCTGCTCAGCGGGGAGCCTGTTTCCTCCTCTCTCTGCCTCTCTCTCTGGCTCCATGTGTTCTCTTTCTCTCTCTGTCAAATAAATAAATAAAATCTTACAAAAAACCCACAAATGAATAGTCCTTTAGAAATTTACATATATATTCAAATCTATACATTTACATACATATGCTTTATACATAGTATATATGTTACATTTATATATCTTATATATAAATTCTGGGCTTTGAAGTTTGAAAGGCAGGTGTTTGAGTCTTAGGTCTTATACTTATTACTAATAAACATTATTGCACTCTTGCAAGATTTTAATGAAATCACACCAGTAAAATACAAATGCAGTGTTTGGAAAATGCTCAATAAACATAGGTAATGTTTATCAGTGTTATCATTAATATAAATATGACACAAGCTGTTTTTCTCCTCAATCTAAGGAAGTGAAATATACATAATTTGTTTTAGAGCACATCACAGCTTTGCCCCAACATAAAAAGGCAAAACAAAAAATCTCATGACCATTGAGTATGAATTTACTATACTTCCTGACACATTTGTTCAAATATGTAGAATTCACTTTTTAATCAATACACTTATTTTTTTAAAGAACCAAATACCTGACATACAATTCAAAACATGGCTCATAGTGCAACAATTCATTTCACTGTAATAACTCCTTCTCCTATAATACACTGTCAGTATTATAAAATACTGTTCTCACAGTCTCCCAAGCTAGTCAATGTTCAGAAAGATGCACCCCCCCATTATTAATCAACAAAAGTTTCTGTCAGTCTCAGCCCTCAAATGTTAAATTGTATTCTCCCCAGCAAGCCACAAAGCCCTTTTTGATATTAAAATATCTTTAATCTCATCATGGTCTATTGCACAGTCCATTCCTTTAAGCTATTAATCTTATTATATAACCTCCCTGGCCAAGTCACTCACTTTAAAAGGACTTCCCTTTTGCCATCATTGTAAAGACCAAAGGAAAAGAAGATAGCTCTTTCCAAGCCTCAAAAGGGAAGGAAGTGATCTATTCTTTATTACACTTTATTATGTCCTTTTGAAAATCTTATCATGTATTAGCAGTAATATTCATGACACTGGAGTACACTTACAATAGTCAGCTCTCATGGTTATCAAAAAGCTTCACTTTAGCATTTAATCAACTCTAAAAGCCATTCATTGCTTTGGATATTCCCAGTGCAATGAACATTATCCATAGGCATTTTTTTTTTCTCATAGAGAAGCAAGATGGCATAGAGGATGGAATATAGCTCTAGTAGGGACTTATCTGATTTTTAAAAGGGCATTTTAATTTACATAATACCTTCTCCAAAGAGTCTGCTGAGTGGTCATTTAATCTACCAACTTTAAAAAAATTTAAAAGCATTATCTTGCTTTCTGTATTGAGGGCTCCTTTCAGGAAATGAGCAGGTGAATGCAGGTAGCTGCAAGAATAGCACCATGAGAAGGAAGGAATTAGGTAGTTGGTGCAAGCTTCTTCTTTGTGTGGTGGATATTGGGACATGAAAAGTTCTGTCAAATCCAAACTACTTTCTGTGGCGATAGCAGTACTGTTCTTTCTAATGGGATAGCTTCTTAGAAACATGCTCATTAAATCTAGGTTAAGAGATTTGAATTTCAGAAAGAGAATGAAGCCCTTGAACTTCTACTTCCATCCCTCTTATCTTGAAAAATATTATCTCTGAGGGCCTTGAGGAGCAATTAAGCTATTACCATCATCTCATTATTATTACTGTATTATTATTAGCCTGATATAAGTAGGGGCTCAATCAATGTTTCTGATAAAATAAAAGCCTGGAGCTGACAACACTGAAGGAAAAGAATCCTCTGCTCTCTAAGCAGCTCAGCCCAAATTTAGAGATTTTTATTTTTATTTTTATTTTGTATTTGTCATATGTGATACCTAGAATGCATTTACCACTTGTTAAATCTATGCTTAACTCTTTTATTTCCTATGTTCTACTACATTTGTGACCACTGATTACCTTCAGTAAAAGGTAAGACTAACTAAAAGTTAGTTACCTTTACTAACCTTTACTAACTCCTTTTAGTCCTTCTGAAATTTGTTTTATGGGTGCTCACCAACCTCAAAGCCTCAAAAACAACAAAAATGAGAAAGACTGTTCTTTCTCAGCACACTTCAAGTCTGCCCTTAGACCTGAGCTCCAGTCTGACATCCTAACATTATTTTGAACTTCCTGTGGGGAATTCCTCTGGGAACACCCCATTATCACTTCACAGGCAACATTACATGTGCACGTACACAGCTATTTTTTTCATGTACATATCTCTCGTTTATCATAAGATCCTTGAGAGATGGAACAATGTCTCCTACTCCATTTATGCCATTACAGTTCCTTATTATTTTAATGTTATAGATGTTGCTTAAATATATGGTACAAGGGCTCAGTTGATTGGGAAGCTAACTCTTGATTTCATCTCAGGTTATGATCTCACGGTCCTGGAACTGAGCCCCTCATTGGGCTCCATGCTGAGCAGGGAGTCTGCTTGAGAATTCTCTCCCTCCCTCTCCCTTTGCCCCTTCCCCCCTTGTGTCCATGCATTCTCTCTCACTCTCTCTTTCTCAAATAAGTAAATAAGCATTTAAAAAAAGATAAAATATAAAGACTCATGACAAGCAAAGTCTCTCAGTATAACATAAACTTCTGTGGTATGCTTTGAGTTTGTTTTGTTTTATTTTTTTAAATTTTCCTTTACAATAATCTCTATCACTGTCTTCTAGGAGCTAATACAGATAAATATATAGGGAGCTTCCAAAGAGCTAAACTTCATTACAACGTGCTTGATTATCTTATTCAATGCCACAACAGAGTGACAGCACGATCACTCTGGCAATTTTGTATTACCTATATTAGAGCTGAAGAAATCGAGACTCAGAGCTATTAAGCTACTTGTCCAAGATCGGAGGGCTAATGATCAGAAAGGTCAAGGGTCAAAGCTAGGTCTGGCTGACTCCAGAATTTTACAACCTGGCAACTACTCAGGGAGATAGACAGCAAGGGCTCAGAGGAAGAGGGTCAGAAGTGTGCAATGCGAAATGCACAGACTCAGACCTGAAGGCAACCCATCAGATCGACTAATGATATTCATGGAATATGGACAGTGTGTTCATCCGAACTGGTAACAGATGCGAAAGAGGGGCTTCCTTGATAGCGTTGACATTGGATGTGGTCCTTCACTGGAGGATAGGCATATTGAAGTGGCTCAGGCTGAATTTCTCCAGCACTACGAGATGCATATTCAGAGACAATAAAGCCATGCATTATTTTTACATATACGGTTGAATTTCGAAGGATGAAGTTTTTATATTTTCACCTTTGTTACAGCTTTAAATCATAAAAGTTCATTTTCATATAGTCTCTAAATTTACAGCAGTATTGCAAAATTAATTTGTCGTTTGTGTTAAAATTTGCAAATTCAAAGCCTTAACTTAAAATTAAGAGATGAAAAATTTCCTTCTCCTCGTCTTACCATTTTGTTTTTCTAGGATAGTGGCTGACAAGCAAAAATCAGGAGCTATGTTCTCTAAAGAAGGTAGACATGTAACCATTAACCTCATTTGAATTTGAATGATTTGATGGTTGAATTTCCCAACAGTAAAGTTGCACCTGAAATTGATCACCTTCAGTGTCATCAACAGATGTCCTTAAAACCGTTAGCAACTAATGGATTGTTTAAAGGACCTTAATAGCTCATTTGTCTAGTCAAAACCCCATCAACTCAACCTTTGAAAACCGTACTTTGCTGTCATTAGAAAATTGAGCCCATTGTCCTTTAATTTTGAAATGACATGTATTTCAAATCAATTAAAGGCAGAAAGACCAATTATCTGGTAAATCTGTGACAACCAGAGTGTTTTGAATAGCTGATGAAAAAGATAGCTACAATATAGCAGACTGTGTACTGATGAGTCAGGTAGAGGGACTGAAGGAAAAAAAAAAAGATGTATGTAATCTTAATATAAATATGTTAGTTCTCAAAGGGCTATTAAGTAAGATGTGTGTCTTCTTCCAAAGGCTCCCAGTGGTTTTAAATAATGAAGCCTTCTATTTAAAGGCTTCTATCTTTTCTAGACCTCTTTGAAGAGTTTGGAAATATTCATAGCTTTAAAGTTCTCCATTGTATCTTCCTATTAAACACTTTTAGCTCTTTTTTTTTTCTTATCTTCCAACAGCCATGATTATAATCTACAGTTTGTCATGTAATTGAAACATAACAAATTTCATTTATTAAAAATTGTTCTTAGAGAAAAAAATGAGGTGTTTTCCCCTTGTGCTACTATATTATCTATAATGATAGCATCTGATCCAAATTATGGTCTGATAAATGCACACAACCATGCAGATTTTCAGCATGCAGTTTTTCAAAAGACTGTAGTCATGGGATGTTAATGTACTTTTAATTGTCATTGCATTGCTGAAAAGATAGCCAAAATTAGCACGTTACAAATAATGGCTTTGCTGTCACTCATGAAAACAGTTACATAAATAAAAAATATGTGGCAAGGCAGCCTATCTGGACATACACAATACTCCAATGGCATTAGATAGTCTTGATTCACTTTTTAATAACCGTTCCTTTATTTTCATTCATATAGACTTCATTTAACATACTCTATTGAGGCAAAAAAAAAAAAAAACCCACACAGTTTTTACTTTTATTCTGTAAGGGACTGTCTTACTGAATAAAATATTCTTTCCTCATTTTTAAAAATTATTTTTTAAAATTTGTTTTTAAGTGTTAATGTACAATTTAGGAACAGTAAGGCAATACTTTTCAGTGTAGAGTTATGCAGTTTTGGCAAATGCATATGGTTGTGTAACATTATTAAGTAAGATAAAAGATAGAGGCCGCTTTCATTACACCTCAAATTTTCTTCAAGTCACTTTTTAGTTAACCCCCACTCCCACCCTCAGTCCCTAGCAGCACAGATCTGCAATATGTCCATTGAGTTTTTTCCAGCTGGCTTTATCAATGGATTTATTCAGTGTATATAGCATCTGGAGTTGGACTTCCTTCACAGTGTGTAATGCACTTTAGACTCGTCTCTGTTTTGTGTACCAGTAGTTCATTACTATTTATTGCTGAGTAGTATTCCATTTTATGGATGCTAATTCAACCATTCCTCAATGGAGGGACAGTTAGATTGTTTCTGGGTAGGGCCAGTTATGAATTCAGCTGCTCAAAATATTCAAATCGAGGTTTTTGTGGGAGCATAGGTTTCAATTTTTCTAGGGCCTATATCTAGAGAAAGATTGTAGGGTCATATGGTAAGTGTTATGTTTAATTTTATAAGAGACTGCTAAGCTGTTTCCAAAGTACCTGCAGTCTGTCCTTTCATACAAGCGATAGATGGGAGTTCGGCTCCTCTGCCTCTTTGCCACGGCTTGGTGTCGTCACGTAGGTCGCCTGTGATATCTAGTTATAGTTTACATTTACATTGCCCTAATGGCTAATGATGTTGGACAACTTTTCACGTGCTGATTTGTCATTCATTTGGGGGGAATGCTTAAATCTTTCTTTTTTCTTTTTTTCCTTTTTCTGTTTTGGTTGTTAGTTTTCTTACCGAGGTTTAGACATAAATATATATTATAGTATGTATGTATATGTATATGTATATATTCTCTAGATATGCATGCTTTATGTTATGTACTTTGAATAGACTCTTGTCAGTCTGTCACTTTTTTCTTAATAGTGTCTTTCAAAGAACAAATGTCCTTAATTTTGATGAAGATCCAATTTATTACTTTTTCTTTTATAATTCACCCTTTTGGTGTTGAATCCAATAAATTTCACCTAACCCAGGCTCATAGTGATTTTTTTCTTGTGTTTTCTTCTAGATGTTTTATTAGGAATTGCATTTAGGTTTATGATTGATTCAGAATGAATTTTTTTGTGTGGCATGGGATAAGAGTAACAATTCACTCTTTTACCTATGAACATACAGTCATCCTATCAGCACTTATTGAACAAACTGTCCTTTCTCCTTTGAATTGTCATTGTGCCTTTGTAAAAAGCTCAGTTACCCATATATGTGTGGATTTGTTCTAGTTCCTCACCTCTGTTTCATGATCTATGTGTGTGTCATTTCTCCTGTAACATACTATCTTGATTTCTGTAGCTTTAGAGTAAAGCCTGAATTCATGCAGTGTGAGTTCTTAAACTTTGCTCTTTTTTTTGGTTATTCTAGGTTCCTTGCATTTTCATATACATTTTAGAATCACCAGATTCATTTTTACACACACAAAAATTTGAATTTGGGTTGGAATTTTATTCAGTCTTTAGAATAGTTTGCAAAGAATTGACAACAATATGGAGTCTTCCAATCTATAATCATGGTAAATCTTTCCATTTTTTAAAGATGCTTTTTTTTTCTTTAGCTAGTATTTTATAGTTTATATTTTAATAAATTATTTATATTTTTATTTATATTAATAAATATTAATATAATTTATATTTTAATAAAATTATGTACATGATCCCAGGAGCCTGGGATGGAGTCCAGCATTATCATCATCACTGGACCCCTTGCTCAACTGGAAGTCTCCTTCTTCCGCTACCTGCTGCTCCCACTGCTTGGGATCTCTCTCTCTCTCTCTCTCTCTCTCTCTCTCTCCCATATAAATAAATAAAATCTTAAATAAATTATCAACTTCATGAGTATAAAATTACTGTGGAATGTCATTGTTATCATTTTAGTTTTGTAGGGTCTATACTGAAGTGATGATCCCTTTCTTTTCTAAAATTGGTACTTTGTATCTCTTTCCTTTCTTTCTTTACTTTTCTCTTTCTCCTTTCTCGTGCCCCGCCTCTCTCTCTCTCTCTCTCTCTCTCTCTCTCTCTCTCTCTCTCTCTCACACACACACACACACACACACACACACTCTGTATCTTTTTGGTCAATATGGCTAGAAGCTTATCAATTTTATTAATCTCCACCAAAAAACAGCTTTATATTTTGTTGATTTTATTATTTTCCTGTTCCTCAGTTAACTAATACTTGGTTCTTTTTTCTTTTTTCTTGCTTTGAATTTAACTTACTCTCCTTTTTCTAATTCCATAAGCTTAGATAATTCCCTTGCAATTTGCCTTCTTTTAGAATATAAGCATATAATACAATAAATTTCCATCTTAATACTGCTTCAGCAGCAGCCCCAAGGTTTTTCATATATATTTATTCATAATATATATATTTACTCTGTTAAACATATCCTCTGATTGCATTTTTTTATCTCCAACCATGAGATATTTAGAAATGTTTAATTTCCAAGACTGTGGAGACTTTGCAGATACCTTTTTCATATTAATACCTATCTAAAGGTACATTTATCTTGTTATGAAGAACATATATGGTATAATTCTTTTAAATTTATTAAATTTTGTTTTATGGTTCCAAATATGACATATCTTGGTAAAAGTTACATGCATGATCGAAAGACTTTGTATGTTTTTCAGTTTGATGGAATGTTTCATAAATCAGTTAGGTCAAATTATTTATATGTTTTCTGGTCCATTTAACCCATAGTGATTTTCACCACAGTTTTGTCATTCACTGAAATAGGTATGATAAATTTTTCAACTGTAATTGTAGATTTGCCTGCTTTTCTTTTTAGCTCTATCAGTTTTCCGTCATCTGATTTGCTGTTCATTCCTTAGGTACATAGCCATTTAGGATCTTTATCAGTCTTGTGAACTAACGCCTTTGTCATTATTCAGTTTCCCTGTGTACCATTTGCAATAGTCCTATTTCTGAAGTCTACATTTTCTGATGTCAGTATAGCCACTCTACTCTAGTTTTGAAAAGAATATTTTTTTCCTCTCCTTTCCTTTAACCTATCAATGTCTTTCTGTTTTATACGTTTTGCACTCTTTTGTTTTTTAGACAGTTTGTAGGTGGGCCTTACTTTGTTATTTAAGTACCTTATTTATTTCAAATTGTTCCATGTATTTTTGCCTCATTTTTAGTCTTGCAATCCACTGAATATTTTTGGATGGAATATTTTTGACATATCCCTTTTATTTCCACTTTTGACTCATTATGTAGACTTACTGTAAAAAAAAATAGGTTATTTTCCTAGACTTCACCATACACATCTTTTTATAAGTTTTTCTTTGCTTGTTTATTTTTTAGTATCTCTACACCCAGTGTGGGGCTGAATTCAGACCCTGAAATCAAGAGTCGCACATTCTTCTGATGGAGCCTGCCAGGCACCCCCATCCTGTGCCTCTTTCATCACAGGTCACCTTCAGACAGTTGTTACACCGCTTCATGTGTAGTGAATGTGTCCTTTGACAGTTTTTCTTTACCACCCATTGTGGTACTTAATCATACATTTTACTTTTTTAAAAAAGATTTTATTTATTAGAGCACAGGAGTGGGGTGGGGGCCATGGGGGAGAGGAAGCAGCAGACTCCCAGTTGAGCAGGGAGCCCAATGCCAGGACCCTAAGATTGTGACCTGAGCTAAAGGCAGACACTTAACTGACTGAGCCACCCAGGTGCCCCCATACATTTTACTTTTATGTGTGCTATTAACACATAGAGCATTGCTACTATTTTCGTTTTAAGTAGTCATTTATGTGTTAGAGCAATTACATGAAAAAAAATATATATTCTGTTTTCAATATACTTAATTTCTTTGTGTAGATACAGGTTTTTGTCTGCTATTCTTTATAGCTGAACAACTTCTTTATAATGTATCATATTTAGGTGTTTAAGTAAAGTACTCTCCACTTTCCTGTGTCTGAAAAAAAAAAAAAAGAAGTCCTTTATTTTTGAAAGTATCTTCACAGAGTAGAATTCAGGGTTGCCTTTTTTTTTTAAAGCATCAAAATATCACTTTACTGTATTTTCATTGGTAAGAAATCTGACAGAAATTTTACCTTTTTCCCCTCTGGGTATGATTTGTTATGTTTCTGGTTGCCTTCAAAATTTTCTCTTAGATTTTTAGATGTTGGAATAACATGTTTTTTGTTTTTTTTTTTTTAATTATCCTTCTTATTTTTCTTTGAGCTTCTTGAAATGTGTTTTTATTTTAAAGTTTTTACATATTGTCTTCAATGAATATTTCTTCTGTCCCATTCTTTCACTTTCCTTTTTGTATGGATTTATTTGCATATACGTTAGATTTGTATTTCCCATAGTCTTTGGCTGCTGTGTGCTTTCTTTTTATTATTATTATTATCATTACTGTTATTTCGCATTTCAGTTTAGGTAATTTCCATTGATATCTCTTCAGTTCACTGATTCTTTCCCCATCTGTATCACCTATGATGAGGCCATTGGAAATATTCTTCACCTCTATTACTGCATATTTCATCTCTAGAATTTCTATTTTTAATTTTAATTTTTTATATTTATTTTAAGATTTTATTTACTTATTTGAGAGAGAGAGTGGGGGCATGAGCTGGCAGAGGGGCAGAGGGAGAGGGAGAAGCAGACTCCCCCTGAGCAGGGAGTGCAACTCAGGGCTTGATTTCTGGGCTCAGGGGTCATGAAGTGAGCTGAAGGCAGTCCTATACACACACACACACACACACACACACACACACACACACACATGCTTAGCTGACTGAGACACCCAGGTGTCCATCTATTTTTTTAAAATAGTTTATCAACCAATCATGCCTCCTCTCCACTATTTACACTACAGTCTTCAAATTACTGAGTGCATTTAAAATTCTGTATCTGATGGTTCTAACATCTTTGTCATATCTGAATCTGTTTTTATTGATTGCTTTGTCTCCTGGGCATGTATTGCTTTCTTACTTCCTTTTGCATATTATAATTCAGGGATAAAATTCAGTATCTTATGTAGAATTGTAAAAAATTAGGTAAACAGGGTGCCTGGGTGGCTCAGTTGGTTAAAGCACATGCCGTTGGCTAAGGTCGTGATCCCTGGGTTTTGGGATGTCAGGTTCCCTGTTCGGGGGGCAGTCTGCTTCTCTGTCTCTCCCTCCTTTTGTGTTTCTTCTTGCTCTCAAGTAAAGAAATAAAATCTTTTTTAAAAAATAGGTAAACAATAGTCATGCTTGGAAATGTATGTTTTTGGATGTCAGGTTCCCTGCTCAGCAGGCAGTCTGCTTCTCTGTCTCTCCTTCCTTTTGTGTTTCCTTTCACGCTCAAGTAAATAAATAAAAATCTTTAAAAATAAATAGGTAAATAATAGTCATGCTTGGAAATGTATACATCCTCTTTCTTTAAAACTTTTAGCATCAGAGGTTGAATCTGCCTAGTCAGGAGGGGGCCAGGTTTGATTTGTTGTTGCAATGGCTTCCCTCTGTGCACCAAAGGCTACAAATGTCTCTTAGTTATCTCTGTGTTGAGGCTAAGGAATGGTCTTCTGGAGAGTTTTCCCATTGTTTGTTCACCCTTAGCTTTAGGTCTTCAGGTCTTCACGTTGCACTTATTTTCAGAGAAGGGTTCTCTCTCTGTGTGTATATATATACACACAGTCCTACACACACACACATCTTTGTGTTGAGGCTAAGGAATGGTCTTCTGGAGAGTTTTCCCATTGTTTGTTCACCCTTAGCTTTAGGTCTTTAGGTCTTCACGTTGCACTTATTTTCAGAGAAGGGTTCTTTCTGTGTGTGTATATATATATACACACACAGTCCTACACACACACGCACACGCACACACACACATGTTTTTACATATATAAGCTAGTCCTTTAACTAGGACTAGACTGCCATTACTCTTTACATAACTTTTGCGAGGCTGTGGACATGAGTACTGGAGGGAATCTCTCCTGTTTTGTTCCAATCCCAATTTTAGGGAAGTGTGATGCCTCAGGTTTTCAGGAGTCAAGATTTCTCAATAACACTACACTTCTTCCAGTAGTAGGAATGTCATAGTCTGGGCTCATGATACATTTCTGTCCCTACTCCAGGAGTAGCGGGATTTTTATTGTTGTTTTAAATTAAATTAAATTTTATGTTTTATTCCTCTTCCCTTAGCTGTAATAGGCTTTTGTGTATGTCCTGAGGGTGGTGGTGTCTGTTATGGTTCCCTTAGAAGCTCTAGGCTTTTGTTCCCTGGGAGATGTAAGAGAAGGATCCCAGTAGGAATTTGTATCTTTCCATCAGTAGCTGTTTTTCCCCTTCCCCAGGCTTGCATTGTCAACATCACTTCCTCTATCCTCTTGTCCTCTAACCAGTCTTTCTTCGGAGCATATAGTAAAGTCTGTGGAAAAGAACCTTCAAGTGGGTGTGAATTCCTCTTGTGTCTCTTTGCATCCCGTTTCTATATTTTCTTGTGAACTGTCACCAAAGTTCATCCTTTAGCCATTTGTTTAAAATTTCTTTTTTTTTTTTATTGTTACTTAAATTTTTTTTTCCCAGTGTTCCAAGATTCATTCCCCATTCCCCACACCCAGTGCTTCATGCTTTAGGTGTCCCCAGTACCCACCACCAGGCTCTCCCATCCCTCCATCCCCCTCCCTCCAAGTCCCTCAGTTTGTTTCTGTGTCCAAATTCTCTGTTGTTTCGTTTCTTTCCCTGGATTACCCTAGTTCCCCTTTACTTTCCTTCTCCCACTGTCCTCCAGGTTACCCCTCATGCACCGCAAGTAAGTGATTTCAACTGAAGGGGCGCCTGGGTGGCTCAGTTGGTTAAGTGACTGCCTTCGGGGGACGCCTGGGTGGCTCAGTTGGTTAAGCGACTGCCTTCGGCTCAGGTCATGGTCCTGGAGACCCGGGATCGAGTCCCACATCGGGCTCCCTGCTCGGCGGGAAGCCTGCTTCTCCCTCTCTCACTCCCCTTGCTTGTGTTCCCTCTCTCGCTGTGTTTCTCGCTGTCAAATAAATAAAAACTTTAAAAAAAAAAAGAAAAAAAAAAAAAGTGACTGCCTTCGGCTCACGTCATGATCCTGGAGACCCAGGATCAAGCCCCACATCGGGCTCCCAGCTCGGCAGGAAGCCTGCTTCTCTCTTTCTCACTCCCCCTGCTTGTGTTCCCTCTCTAGCTCTGTTTCTCCATGTCAAATAAATAAATAAAATCTTAAAAAAAATTTTTTTTTCAACTGAATTCTTATTACTGGCATGCCTAGCAGTTGGCCCCTGCGACAGGCAAGCCAGTGCTCCCATCCATTTTTTCCTTGGAGATTCCGATCTTTCACATTTTGGGTTATTTGGTTGTCATGTAGCCTCAGGTGACTAACAGATAATAAAAGACATAATCCTTAAAATTAACCAGGTATTTGGGTTAATATTATACTAGAAATTAAGCTTTTTCCAGCTTTCTGCAACCAAGCCAAAGCCAATATTGACAATTGAATGTAATGGTGAATAAGATCTAAGTTAGAAATATGAAGTAACAAATAGGTCAAGACAACTAGAAAAATTGTGTCATTTAATTTAGTTATTTTGGGTTATTTTGTGTGTGTGTCTCTATTTCAGAGTGTACATGTGAACGAGTACATGAGTATCTATGTGTAAAAGGTAGAGAACATTTGGACTTACAACATCAGAAAATAATGTTATCCTTTTATTATAAAAGAGAGGCAAGATAATGATTATCTTTCATCTGACTTGACATAGCTCCAGTTTATACATGAGGACAATAATTTCCTTAAAACATAAAAACAGGAGATTTCAGTATATGAAAGAGTGAAACTTAGTTGTCAATGGGAACATGAACTCCTGGGAATTTTATCAATGAAAATCACTATGAAAATCCTAATCTCGTCATTCATAATGCACCATTTACTGATATGTTTAGCTGTCTTCTGTGTTTTGAGTATTGTGTGTTTTTACCTCCCCCACCCACTTTCTTCAAAAGGAAGTCTAGTTGGTGGTTCTGAGAAATTCAGTGTAAAATTTCCATTAGAGAATATGCATAGCATTTTCCAAGATTGGTCTTTGCTTTAAGTATTTAATAATATTTTTTAAGACTGCAAAACTGGAAAAATTAAAGCACTTCTGTCATAATAATGAAAGATTATATGTTCTGATTACATTGAAAAGACTGATGACAGGAATGATTTGGGACACACATGTTGGGCCTGTTTTCTTGACATGGGTGGTTCTAATAAAAAATATTTAAATCGGAACCTTCTGGTTTTTATTCCAGAAATGGAAATATCAGAATTAAATAGCTTGTACTCCCTCCCTCTGTTATATAATACAAAGTGTATATAATGGGGCACAGCTTGGATTGGAATTTTATTTATTAATAAAAGCACAACTTTATTATTCAAAAAGAAAAAGATATATATGTATATATATACATATATATAATAGGATAAAAGAGAGCTATGTCATACAATAAAAATATGGACACCAGTGAAAAACATAAAACCTCTTTCTCTCTATTCTTTAAAAAAATTTTTCACTGAAGTATAATCAACATCCAAAAAGGATCACATGAGTGTACAGCTTGATGAATTTTTCATAGCTAAATAGCCTAGTCTAATCAGCTCTGAGGTAAAATCCAAAACCAAACAAACATATACTCGAGGTCATTACCAATGCTACAAAAGTTTCTTTCTCTTCTTTCCAGCCTCAATCTCTGTGAGAGTAACTGCTACCCTGAGTTCTAACATGATAAATTAGTTTTGTGTATTTGTACTTCATGTGAATGGAATATTGGTGTATGTATTCCCTCTGACTTCTTTTGCTCAACATTACATGTTAGATTTATCTATATTGTTTATGTAGTTGAAAATCATCCATTCTCCTTTGTGTAGTCTGGCATTTCATTTTGTGAATATAGCTTTGTCCAATAATAGGAATTTGAGTAATCAACAGTTTGGGGGGATTATGATAATGTTGCTATGAATATTCTAATACATATATTTGGCAAATAAGTGCAGTGTGTTAATATAATCCTAAAAGTATTATTATTGGGTCGTCAGGTATGCATTTTTTTTAAGATTTTATTTATTTGACAGAGAGAAACACAGCAAGAGAGGGAACACAAGCAGGGGGAGTGAGAGAGGGAGAAGCAGCAGGAAGCCAGGTGTGGGACTTGATCTGGTCTCTGGGATCATGACCTGAGCCGAAGGCAGTCGCTTAACCAACTGAGCCATCCAGGCACTCCTTGGTATGCTTGTTTTTAGCTTTGGTAGAATCTTCTATGCAGACTTATGAAGTGGTTTTTATCAATTTGTACTCCCACTGGAAGGTTAGGAGAGTTCCAGGTACTCCATATCCTTAGGGACACTTGATATTTTCTATTATATTTATTTTATTCTGCTGTATTCTACTTTATGGTATTATGGTGTGATTTCAATTAATACTTTTCTGATACATAGTGAAGATAAATATCTTTACATATACTTATTGATAATTTGGATATCCACTCTTGTTAAATGCCCTCTTAAATCTTTTGTCCATCTTTTGGATATACTGTATATTTTTTGTTAGTGATTCATTAGATAACTTGATATATTCCAGAAACTAGTCCTTTGTCAGTGGTGTATACTGAATATCTTCTCTCATTCTATGAACATCTTTCCATAAAGGGTGTGACTTCTGATAAGCAGAAGTTCCTAAGTTAAAATCATCTAATTTATTAATATTTTTTCTTTTATGAGAAGCTTTTTTTTTTGTCCCACTTGAGAATCTTTTCTTAGCTCATAATTTTTTTTCTATTTATTTCCCTAAAGGTTTTATGATTTACCTTTTATATTTAGATGTCCTGTTGATCTGTAGTTGGTTTTGGTTAGGTATGAGGTAGAAATCCAGATACAGTTTTATAGAATAGACCTAACACCATTTATTAAAAAGGTCATTCACATCTTAAAGCACTGGGGTCACCTTTGTCACAAATCAGTTGAGTACTTATGTGTGGGTCTATTTTTTAACTGTCTGTTCTATTTAAATGGTAGGTTTATCTCTTGTTGCACCAATATGCATTGTCCACATTACTAATGTCACAACTTTGCCTTAGCTACTATCAAATGAAGTAAATTTTTCAGTTATGTGTGACTTCTTCAAGATTGCCTTGGCTTATGCTTTGCAACTTTTATTTCCATCTGGATTTTGGAATCTAGTTGTCCATTCACACACATATATACAATCATATCCTTGCTGGCATTTTAATTACAACTGCATGAAATGTATGGGGGCAGAGGGGATACTTTTATAATTTTGAATTTCCTGTCCATGGACCTATATACCTACTTACTCATATGTTCTTTAATTTTTTTTTACTTTTTATTTAGATTACGTTTGTTAACATAGAGTATATTATTAGTTTCAGGGGTGGAATTTAGTGATTCATCAGTTGCTTATAGCACCTAGTGTTCATTATATCAGGTACCCTCCTTAATGCCCATCACCCAGTTACCCCATCCCCCACCCACCTCTCTGCCAGCAACCCTCAGCTTGTTCCCTATAGTTAAGAGTCTCTTATGGTTGCCTTCCTCTCTGTTTTTATCTTATTTTTCTTTCCCTTCCACTATGTTCTTCTGTTTTGTTAATTGAATTTCACATATGGAGAAATCATATGGTATTTTTCTTTCTCTGACTGACTTACTTCACTTATCATAATACCCTTTGGTTCTATTCATGTCATTGCAAATGGCAAGATTCCATGCTTTTTGATGGCTGAGTAATATTCCATCGTGTGTGTGTGTGTGTGTGTGTGTGTGTGTGTGTGTACAAACACACATATTTATATTAAATATATAAATAAATCACGTTGATATCCTTTGGATAAGTACCTTGTAGTAGTGCATTTGCTGGATCATAGGGTAGTTCTGTTTTTAACTTTTTGAGGAAGCTCCATACTATTTTCCAGAGTGGCTGTACCAGCTTGCATTCCCACCAACAGTGTAAGAGGGTTCCCCTTTCTCTGCATCCTCACCAACAACTGTTGTTTCCTAAGTTGTTAGTTTTCTCAGTTCTGATGGGTATGAGTTGAGATCTCATTGTAGTTTTGATTTATATTTCCCAGTTGATGAGTGATGCTAAACATCTTCTCATCTGTCTGTTAGCCATCTGTGTGTCTTCTTTGGAGGAATATCTGTTCATGTCTTCACCAAAAAAATTGCTAGAACTGATAGAGGGATTTAGCAAAGTCACAGGATATAAAATCAATGCACAGAAGTCCGTTGCATTTCTATACCAATAATGAAGCAGCAGAAAGAGAAATCAAGGAATTGATCCCATTTACAAATGCATGAAAATCCAAAAGATACCTAGGAATAAAACCTAGCCAAAGAGGTAAAAGATCTATACTCTGAAAACTATAGAACACTTATGAAGAAATTGAGGAAGACACAGAGAAATAGAAAAACACTTCATGTTAATGGGTTGGAAGAACAAATATTGTTAAAATGTCTGTACTACCCGAAGCAAGCTACACATTCGATGCAATCCCTATCAAAATAACACCAGCATTTTTCACAAAGCTGGGACAAGCATATCTTCTTTAATTTCTTTTATGCTCTTTGGAGTTCTTATTGTGTTCACATCTTTTGTTAGATGTATTTAAACATTTGATACATTTTGTTGCTAAGGTTATTAACTTTTTTAAATTTCAGTTAACCTGTGTTGCTAATATATAAAAATACAATTTATTTATGTATTGTCTCTATACATAACCTCCTTGCTGAAGTCATTTATTCTAAAAATGTTTAGAGTCTTCTGAATTTTTAATATAAACAATTATCTTGTCTTTAGATGATGCCAGCTCCATTTCTTTAACTAAAAATTAATGTTGTTTCTTTGTCCATTTTTCTGCCTTGTTGATTGGTAGCAGAGTGAATAAAATGTTGAATAGAAGATAGATTAGTTACATCATTGTCTCATTCCTAATTCTAGGGATAGAGTTTATAGTAACTGAGTGTGATGATTGCATTTTTATTTTCTATAACCTCCCTTTATTTTGCTTAATATTTTTATTCAATCAGGATACATGTAAATGCTCAGTGGATCCATTAGTTCAAAGGTTAAAAAAGGAAAGGCACAGTAAGTCAGGAGAAAACGGACAAAGGGAGTAAAGGGTTTATTTCACTAGTTCTCATTCTGCCTGTCTAGAGAATAGAATGTTTAATGAAAACAGGAAGGCAGAGAGGGAATTCAAAGAAGCGAATTCCTAGTAGTTATTGACATTCTTTCAGAACTGCAATGTTAAGGAGTATAAAAAGAGGTAACAAAGAAAACTTGATTCTGTGACTTCCCGTATCTAAAACACTTCACTTTTGAAATAGCATCTGTAATTGTTAAAAAAATTAATCAAAAAGGTTTTTTCAAGGTTTTATTTATTTATTTGACAGAGAGAAACACAGCTAGAGAGGGAACATAAGCAGGGGGAGTGAGAGAGGGAGAAGCAGGCTTCTGGCCAACCAGGGAGTCCAATTCAGGGCTCAGTCCTGGGACTCCGGGATCATGACCTGAACCAAAGGCAGACACTTAATGACTAAGCCACCCAGGTGCCCCATTCAAGAAGTTTAATATATTGTAAAAAGATGCCAAACTTTAAGTGTTCTGTGTCTGTTATGGGAGATCATTCTCTAAATCACATATTTTTTTTAAAAGGTTTTCATATATTATTTGAGAGAGAGAGAGAGAAGCAGAAGGAGAGGGAGAGAACTGACTCCCTACTGATTGCAGCCTGACTCAGGACTTGATCCCATGACCCTAAGACCATGACCTGAGCTGAAATCAGGAGTCCAGTGTTTAACCAACTGAGCCATCCAGGCCCCCCTAAATCCCATAATTTATTTACAGTCTTACTTTGATATATATCTTCATTGAAACTTTAAGGCATGTATTAATATCTGGAGATTTTGTGTCTCTTCTCAAGGCTTAATTAATTAAACCAAAATTTGAATGCCATATATTCATTAGAAAGCTACAGAATTCTTTGGTTATTATGGTATGATCCATGGATTATATTATGGTGTAGCCCAAAGATGCGTATTTGTCCTGTAATAGAAAATAGTTATTAAAATATATTAGGTCCAAAAAAACTGTGATGGTAGATATGAATACAGAGATAAAGCATATCAGGTGACTATCTGGAGCTGACTTTGTGGCATAGACATCATAACATAATTTCATGAGGTTATTAAGGCATTGTCACAGAGGAGTCAAGCAATGCTGTGCTAGTAGGTATTTAGCAGGTGACTTTCTGGGGACAAAACCCCAAAATGTGTAGCATCCGCCAACTACCATAGTGCAAATACTCTTTCTGTAGCCAATTAAAATTTGCCAGTGGTTTAACAACTTGCTCACAAAGTTCTTGAAAATTTAAAAATTGTTTCTTTCAAGCCTGAAGTTGATTTAGGAGTCACAAAAATTTACAAGAGAAGAAAAAGCACTAACCTAGGGTAAGGCCTAAGAATAGTACACAGGATTTTGCTCGGGATCTAATAATAAATTGTATTTTAGAAATGTCATGTGATGTAGTAGGAAGTGGTATGGCAGATCTTAAAGAAAAAGCCACATTAGGTTATAAATTGTTAACATATCCTTACCTGAACTGGATCTTTTTCATGGATTAGATGATACTGAAGATATTTGGGATATGAAGTTTTAGACTAGAGTTGTTTTGTTTTGTTTTGTTTTTTCATTATGTTGAGTTTCATTAAGTAATAAAACTCCTTTTGGCATAGTTATGATACTAATTCCAGGCTTCTGACCTGTAACAACTCTAAAATATAACATGGCCAAAGATTTTTCTGAAATAGGTATATAGTAAGAAATATTTGCTAGCCTAAGAGAAAAGTGTTGAAACAAACAAACAAACACTTTGATTTAATAACTACCTGCCTTGGCTGTAGTGTATATGCAGCAAAATGACAAGCTTTGCCAGTAACATAGAAAATCAGATACATATTTTCCTCATGTTGTTCTTAGTTATGCAATTGCCATAAAGTATGATACCAACTCGTCGAAAAATGGAGTAATAATGGAGATCATAACAGAGGAACTTAACACAGTCAGGAAGTAGGGTATGGGAATCAGTTATCCAGTTAATACATTGTAGTCATTCTTTTTTTCCTAATCTACATTGTGTGCCTAGTATATGCCAAGCAAAATGAAAACAGTGATGAAGAAAAGGAGATTGTTCTGGTGGTCATAAAATCTAGAGTCTAGTCTTTTAAGGGAGGGAAAAATTAAGGCAGAAAAATTACACAAAGAAATATATACTTTCAAAATGTATAGTGCGGTGCCTGGGTGGCTCAGTTGGTTAAGTGATTGCCTTCAGCTGGGGTCAGGATCCCGGAGACCTGGGATCGAGCCCCACACCAGGCTCCCTGCTCGACGGGAAGCCTGCTTCTCCCTCTCTCTCTCCCCCTGCTTGTGTTTCCTCTCTTGCTGTGTTTCTCTCTGTCAAATAAATAAATAAAATATTTTTAAAAAGTATAAAATATTTAAAATATGTGAAACGTGTTTTAGTTGAAAGTAACATGGCCCCTTATGTATTCAGTCTGGAAAAGAGGAAAGCCTCTTTTTAGTTGATATCAGAAGAATGTGTAAGAATTAACTAAATGAAGAATGTTGGTGGATGCATCCCCAGTGTAGATAATGGCCCTTGAAAGCCATGAAGGCAAAAAAGAACACAATGTTTTTTCAGAAAGTCTTTGTGGTAGGAGCGAAAGAAACAGGTGGTGAGGCTGGAAAGGTGGGCAAGGGTTTGGTTTTTTGGTGTTTTTTTTATTTGTTTGTTTTCATTTTATAATACATGTCATTAAACTTGAACCTTAGCTTCAGAACTATGAATAGTTCTTTAAGGCTGTCCATGACCATGGACACAATGAGGAAAATATATTAGTCTATGTTCCAGATTCCTTACATAACCTACCAGTAACTTTAGCAAAATAAAGTTTTTTTCCATTTGTCAGTGGTTGAATGTGCTCCATTGGAATTTGCTATTTAATCCAGATTTTGTAGGTGGACTTTAAAGAGAATCACTGTACCTTACTCTCCCATTTATAAATGGTTTACACTACTATTTGTAGTCAAAAACAGATAGCAGAAGTGATCTATTTACCTGAAGTTTGGTTATGCCTTCAGGACCAGTTTGTAAGGACACATGACACACTCGATTTTGTCCCTTTTGGTGCTCCCCCCCCCACCCCAAGAGCTCATGGCTAAGTAAAACAAGAATTAAGGCTGTAGATTTAATCATAGTATTTTTAAGAGTTAAAATGACAAGTTTAGAGGATTTGGAATTAGAGAACTTTCTTTGACCCTGTTAGGTGCTTCCTTTAAGCAGATGTGGTCTGCCAGAGCGATGACACACACAGTGGCATGAGATGGGAGGACGAAGCTGTGTCTAGAGCTGATAACTACTGTTATTCACACTGGTAGTGATTTAACTCTTAAACTCTAAATCCTATAAAGTAGTCATTTATTCAGTATTTATTGAGTTCCTACTGTGTGCCAGATGCTCAGGTTAGATCAGTGCATAAATAAGAACAAAACATCTCAGTCCTCTCAGAGCTCAAATATTAAGAGAGGGAGATATATAATAAATAAGAAGCATCCTAAGTAAATACAAACATATTAAAGAATGATTAACACACATTTCAGAATATGATGGAAGATGGTAAGTATTATGGAAAAAAAGAAAAGAAAAAGAACAGAATAAGGTGAATTGCAAGTGTTAGGAAAAAGAGGGGTGGGGAAGGATGGAGTGTTAAAAGTTCTTAGGGTAAACCTTTTTGAAAAGATGAGATCTTATCCAGGACTTGAGTGAGGTAAGGGAATGAACAAAAACATTGGAGAAATAGTATTCCAGGAGGAAAGAACAACTAAAGCAAATGTTCTGAGGCAGAAGCATACTTGGTATATTCTGTTGCTTTTTGAGCTAATGTAGTGAATTTTGGCTTTACTGTCAGTGAAATGAGGGTCTAATGAAGGGACGGTATATATATATATATCAACAACAACAATAAAACCCTCCCTTCAACAACAGCAAAACCCTCCCTTCATATATATATATATATAATTTTAAATGCAACATACAACATTCTGGCTGTGCTACTGATAAAACTTAGAAAAGTAAGGATAAAGTTAGGGAAAATGTTGCAGTAACCAAGGTAAGAGAAGTTGGTAAGAGGTGGTAACCCAGAACAAATGTTGTAATAATTGGCGAAGAAGTAGGATCTGGATATATTTTGAAAGGGCAGCTGAACATATTTGTGTTTTGGATGTGACCTCAGGAGAGGTTTCAGGGATGACATATTGTTTTTCTCTGAACAACCAGAAAGTTGCCCTTAACTCAGACAAGGAAGACTATTAGTGGAACAGATTTTGATAAAAGATTATCAGTACATGAAACATCGTAGTAGAGGTATGAAAGCAGTTAGATATCTAAGTTTGGGATTTAGAAGAAAGATCTGAATTGGTGATATTATTTTGGAAGTCATTAGCATAAATATTTAAAGCCATTAAATACAGACACCAGGGGAGTGAGGATTAATAGAAGAGAAGACAAAATACTGAACTTGGGGCCAATTCAATATTGAGAGTTTGGGGAGAAAATGGGAAAGCAAAAAGTGATATTGAGAAGGAGTGACCATAGAGGAAGTTAGAAATTCAACAGTGTGCAGCATTTTGGTATCAAAGTTAATTATTTAAGAAGTGAGTAACCAACTGTGTCAGCTCTTGCTGATGGGACAATTAAAAATGATTGAAATATAAGCATTGGATTTAACAATTTGGGTTATTATTGGCCCTAAGAAGAGCAGCTTCAGGGTAAAAGCCGGACTTCAGTGGGTTTAGGGGATGACAGTAGGAGAGTTTCTGGAAACAGTATTAGAATTATATGGTGTTTTCATATAATAAGAAAATAATAACTGTGGTAGTGGCTGAAGGGGAAGGGATAGCAATAAAGTATATTTCATGACAGCAAAATAATAGTATATTAATGTGTTAAGAGCAGCATTGCAATAAAAAAAAACATTGATGATGTGGAATAAATGGAGGAGAACATAGCTGGAAAGAAATGCTTGGGAAGGTGAATGGCATTTAGTGTAGGAGTTGTAGACTGGATTAGATAGAAAGATGGAAATCAATCTACAGGTAACAAATGGAGACATGTGATGTAGGTACAAATGCTGCAAAGGGTGTTGATAGGGTGTTGGCGATCTGTGAACATTCTCTTCTGATTGCTTTGGTTTTCTCTGTAAAATCAGAGGTCATCACCTGAAAGAGGAAAAGGGAGAGAATGCATGTGCAGTATGAGGAGAGAATGTCAAAAAAATAATTATTAAGAATAGTGAGAAAAATATATGAACCATGTTCTTATAATGTGCTTGGTCTCAAGCCAACAAAAGTCACCGGTAGAAGATCAATGGAAGGATAGAAAGGTCAGAAATTTGACTCCCCGGCTTCCTGTTGCCAGGCTGAAGGTTGGCTGGGAGGCTGGCAGCATGTTCCCATTGGGAAGCCTTTCCTATAGCTACAGGCCTGTCAGAGTTCAGTGATTGCTCCTTTATCTTACCACTTCCAGCCTAAGGACGGTGGTAACTTACCACTGCCGGCTAGTCTCAGAGTGCTTCATAATCTCCCTGTTGGGTTGGTTTACTGAAAGAAAAATATGCTCCCTACATTGTTTTTCTTCTTTTCTTCCTAAAGATTTTTTTAAGATTTTATCTATCTATTTATTTATTTATTCATTACTTATTTATTTTTATTATTTATTTATTTATTTATTTATTTATTTATTTATTTATTTATTAAGATTTTATTTATTCCCTCCCACAGGGAGGGAACGCAAGCAGAGGGACTGAGAGAGGGAGAAGCAGGCTTCCTGCCGAGCAGGAATCCTGATGTGGGACTTGATCCCGGGTCTCCAGGATCATGACCTGAGCTGAAATCAGTCACTTAACCAACTGAGCCACCGAGGTTCCCTCTTCCTGGGAAGATTAAAGATTTTGTTTATTTTTTAGAGAGTGAAGGAGAGGGGGAGACAGAGAGAAGGAGCAGGGGTAGGGACAGAAACAGACTCCCTACTGAGCAGGGAGCTCAGCTTGATGTGGGGCTCAGGATCCTGGGACCCCAGGATAATGACCTGAGCCAAGGGCAGACCCTTAACAGACTGAGCCACCCAGGCAGTGCCCAATATTAAGTTTTTCTTAATCACCCCAATAGGGTGTACCATCTCTTTTCTGACTAAAAAAGGAATTGGACCCAAGAGTAGCCCCAAGAAAAAAATCTTAAAATTAAGATTCTGAGATTTGGTTGTTTACATATTTTAGAAGCACATTGATACCTTAACAGGGTGGGGATGATAACAGGCAAGTGTTGGCATCTCCACTCTACAAAAATGATCATGAGCTAAGAAACACTGATGAAGTGCCAGTGGATGGTGATGTTCGGGCTCAAGTGTCTGTGCCACTTAGTAGCTATGGTGGTAATAGGTTATAAGATGGGATAAGCTCCTCTGAACGTCCTAGAAAACAGACAAAGAGAAAATGAAAATCTTTCCCCCCATACTTATTCACTAGGTCCATATACAAAGTGAGAAACGTTTATGTTATACATTAGTTCAACAGTATATACAGTGTAGATTTCTTCCCACAATGGTTGACCTGACTACCATCACTTCCTGTTACCCAATCTACCAACAGCACAGGCTGATGCTGAGACTCTGATACAGCATCTATCCCCTGACATAGCCAGCCACCTGATGGAAGCGTCGATGCTTTCTATCAAGGAGAGAGTAATTTGTCTTCATAAAAACAGATATATTGTCATATGTGATGATGTGATTTAATTTAACATAATTCTTGTCAGTGCAACCTTATGTGATCTTAGAGCGTAATTTTGCCATTGCCATGGTATATACACATCACTGCCTTTATCTCAAAACACACCTCACTTTGTAGCACAGTGAGTAAGCAGTAGCTCATGCCTGCAAATTTATAGGTTCTACCAGAGGTCCTACTACAAGGAGCATTTCCTTTATGGAACACTGGAATGATCTACTGAAGGCTCAGTTCAAGTACCAGTTGAGAAAGAATGTTCTGCAAAGCTAAGGAGCTTTCCCATGGGATGTATTGTATGTATGAAACCAGATCTGGGGCCTTCATCCTCATAGAAGTCATTAGTCTAGAATCAATGAGTAGAAGTCAAATGGGACTTACCTTGCTATTATACCTACTAAATTAAGATTAAAAGGTGCTATCTACTGAATTGTGTCCCTTTCCTGAGTTAATATGTTGAAACTGAAGCCCCAAATATCATTGTCTTTAGAGGTAGGACTTTTAGGAAGTAATTAAAGCTAAATAATATCATAATGGTGGAATTCTAATCTGATAGGATTAGTGCATTTCGAAGAAAAGGAAGAGCCTCTTTCCCCTCCATTTCTTCTGTCACCCCCCCACCCCCCGCCCCCATGTCTCTCTCCTTCTCTCTCAATGTGCCTGTATCCAGGTCTTGTGTTCACTCAGCTAGAAGGCAGCCATCTGTGAAGGAGGAAGAGAAACCTCACTGGAACCTGATTATGTTGTCACACTGATCTCAAATTTCCATCCTTCATAACTGAGAAAATAAATTTTAGTTAAGGCAACCAATCTATGGTATTTTGTTACAGTAGCACAGGGAAATTAAGACAAGAGTATTTTGCTTCCATCCCATAATCTTATACTGTGTGCTCTTAGAAGTGCTCATGGTAGAACACAGCCTTTTGTTTAATTAAAGTGGAAGCTGAAACTTACCCTTTACATTTTGAATACCACAGTCTATTGAACAACAGGCAGAGAAAAGGTTCATTCTGCTTTTAGGATAGTTGAAAATGGGGTTGCTTTACACAGTGTAAGCCAGGAAAGCAAAGAACCCAAAGGATTCACTGGGGTGCTGCTTAGTACATTTTTAATAATCACATAAATGGGAAAAAGATGCAAAGATAAGTTAGGACCACATAAACACTTGGATTCTTCATGAATCAAGAGTTGGATCATATCACCAGGTAAATAACTCTTGAAACTGAGATGTTGGCAGAGAGCAAAAGGGAATGTGGAATTTGCAGGGAACAAAAGCAGGAGTGATACCTACTTAAGGTTGCTTAATAGCCAGCTACTGAGACAGGGACTGGAACAATTAAAAATGTTATTTAATGGTTTCCTTTCATCTCTTCCCTTGGATATTAAGAAGAAGAATAAAAATATTAGCTAATGTTTTAGGTTTCAGGTGTTAGTATGACTACATTGGTAACATGTCATGCCAACCTGATAAGATAACTAAGAAGATTTTGTGCATTCCTTATTTGTGAGACAAGTGGAAGAAAGAGAAGGGTGGTGGCTGAGGGACAAAGAGGTAGACTCTCTCATTGATCTTCACTTTTAACCTCCATATCCATTATGCAACCCTCCTTACTTACTATTCAACTTGGAAGGCTTGCCTGTATCGGCTTCCATTTGAGCTTTGGCTATTGATCTGGATTGATCAATGAGCCTTGGCAGAATATTGGAGGGAGGGAGAAAAGTGATGTCAGAAATTTTAAGTTTTGAGCTCCACCACCTCCTATGTCTATTTTTGCTAAGTGCCTAGCACCCTTGCACTCCATACCATGTAATCTCTATGTCTATTCATGTAATGTCCCCTGAAATTCCCTTCTCTCTCCCCCTCCTCCTTGCAAGGG
Source organism: Spilogale gracilis (assembly GCA_004023965.1). NCBI lineage: Eukaryota > Metazoa > Chordata > Mammalia > Carnivora > Mephitidae > Spilogale > Spilogale gracilis. Next base: position 61,627 of record PITA01004098.1, on the reverse strand, counting down.
AGATGGTATTATTCAGAACAGATTCAGGTGTAGCCTTTTTCATATAATCTTCCCTGATTCTTCAGGTTACTCTTGCTACTCTTCTTTGCACTCTTGTTTTATATTTGTGTATATCATGATTATTATCCTAAATATATTACATTGTAACCACCCGTCTCTAAAACTTTCTCTTCCCTGAGACTGCTGACAATATTTTGTTCATATTTGTATTCTAAGATATAAAAACAGTACCTGCCAGTTGATAAGTTCTAATAAAACTTATTAAATCAAAGTGGCAATAAAGGAGCAGAAGGAAAAGTGTTGAGGTATGGCATGTGGAAGTGTGGCAGTTGGAAGGCAGGGACAATTGAGATTCCTGGTCTCAGGGGCTCTCAGGGTGTTTAGATGATGCTGGTAGGAGTGAGGACAGCTGTGCTACAGAAGATGGTTGGAGGCAATCCTCACAAGTCCTGTTCTGTCTGTAGAGGAGTTCTAATGCAAAAACTTTGATGCAATGGAGGATTCAGTATATTCACCAGTAGAAGGTTAGTCGAAGGGAGGGAATGAGACTGTAAGAAACAACATCCCAGAAATGCCAATATGGATTTAATCTGTTTCCTAGCTGTGCCTGTTCCTAGGTTTTTCTAAGCCTAGAGCAAAACTGTTTTTCAAGGGTTACTCCCAGTTTTAAAGGTCCCAGATAAATGCTGAAGGCAGTTTAAAATTGAGCAATTAAGGACTCAAGAGAAATCCTCATAAAACAATTTAAAGATACTTACTGGCTGAAATATCCCTGTTTCTGTTAAATTTCTAATCTTGTCTGTTCCTTTGGATAGGTATGAGTGTCACTCTAGTACCCTACCACATATTTGGGAAGAGACACAATTAGTTATCTTGATTTGTCATTATGTAACAATTTGAATTTGGTTATATAAATTTGTCTCTAAAAAACCGAAAGAGAGATAATTGTAGGGCAGCTATCTTCCCCTCAAAATGGTTTAACTGTGATAATCTAATAAAAATTCATAAAATGGTAGAATCTAGAGAAAAAATGTGGGATAGGACATATGCACTCTAAGACAAATACAAATCTTAAAACCTAGTATGTAGGCGACATTTCATAAATATTTGTTGAGTGTATAAATCTTGGATTAAATTCAATGAAATTGAAAATGAATGGCGTTATCCCTACTAACAAATCAGAGGATTTCTTATTCCCCTGCTTTCCATAGCAGGGCATGGTGATACCAACATGCCCCAACATGCCGTATCAGTCACTGCCTACACCTAGCTGTGAATGGGTCATTTGTATATACCTCAAGGGGTTTTATTTATTTACTATTTATTTATTTAAAAGATTCATTTATTTATTTGAGAGAAAGAGATTATGGGGTTGTGGGTGCTCAGAAAGAGAAGGAGACAGAGAATCTCGAGGAGACTCCCTGCTTAGCACAGAGTCTGACATGGGATTTGGTCTCAGGACCCTGAGATCATGACCTGAGCTGAAATCAAGAGTCAGTCACTTAACCCACTGAGCCATCCAGGAGCCTCACCTCAAGCATTTTCAGACACATCCTTTCTAGGTGTGTATACAGGCCTGGCAACTTTTTCAGCTACCGTGCTAAATTGGCTTTGTCCTTGGATTGGCATCTTCTTGAGAATTTTTCCTATGCTCTGCTTGAAAGTAAACATACTGTTGTGAGAAATATGGTGAGAAGTGTATCTTGGGAAACGCCATCTACTTATCTTATTCCAAAGGATAATGAGTCATTCATTGTCTTTAATTTTGACAACCATCTACGACTGGGCAAGAAAAATTGTACCGGCAAACACTTCAGCATGCCCATATAACAGAAACAATCTACAACAAAACTCCAGCAAATCAACCATATTCTTACACTGGAAGAAGGAGCTACTGTCACACATGGGCATACTCCAGCCTGAGAGCCATTGGTGACTTAGAATTAAGAAAAAAGGTGTGCAATATACAAAGGATTGAGATCCCCCTTTTCCACTTCCTTTTGGTTCAGATGTTGGTTGTTATTTAATGCCCTAGGCTTTTTTTTTCTTCCTGAAACTTTCTGTTGCTACCTTACATGGAAAATTAGGACCTAGGGTAGCAGATTTTTTTTTTAAAGATAATGAAGACATAAACACTTCGATTTTTATGTTAACAGAGTTGTTTGATATGTAATTGATACATGAGTGAGTGAAAGATGTGCATTTTATTCACTTTTTCACTGAATTCTTGAAAACCATGATGCTAGGTAAGACTTTTATTTCCACATAAAGGAGGTAGTTATTCCTCGTTTCTAGCCTTTTTTTCCATTGAAACTGGAATCTTAAAATTATCAGACCATACCAGGTCTGATAATGAGATGGGATAAATAAGATGAAAATTGAAGTAGAAGTTTCAATGTGTCCATTTGACTCATTAACCTTTTCTTCTCCATACTCTTCATTCCCAAAGAGCAAAAATTTCAAAGTGCTTGAAACACTTTTTGAAATTTCAGTTGCAAAAAGTGTTTGTAAATTGCCTTGTAATATTTGCTGTATACCAGGGAGTAAAAGGAATGCAGAAAAAATATAAGGAACAAGGGAAACAATATATTTGCTAGTTTTATATAAAATATTCAGTTTTTGAATAGTAAAGTAACACTTTTAAAAACTTTTATAAATTAGGAGAAGGGTGAACAGTCCCTTTTAATGTTCTGATCAAAATAAAATAAAAATGTTCTGACTGAAGTGATTAATTATTTGAAAAAATAATTATAAATACTAAGCAATACCTTCATTTGTATACTTGGAGTTTTCGGTGCACTGAGAGTTCACAAGGCCCCTCAGATCTACCTCCACTTGAACTCTTAGGGCAAGTCATAGCCTCATTTTACAAATGACAAAACCCAAACTGCACGGGATAAAAGACCTTTATATGGCCACCCCATAAAAAAGTGGCAAGGTCAGGTTATAACTCTGATTATGCTCAGATTGTTGCCCTGTTTTTAGGACTATATCATGGACATTTTAATTAGCATTCTGGTTAAAGTGGCCAGTTGATAGTTGTGCAGTTACAAATGCAGGTTTGTTTCTTTCCATCTTCCACTAAAAACGGCATTTAAATTAAATCTGTTAATATTTAATATGTTATTTTAGAATCAGAAAGGCAGAATTATTTTCTCAGAATATGAAAACTGTGGTCTCACTTAGAGGTTTGCCAGGAAAAAAAAAAAAAGACGTTAACAACTTATGACTAAAGATGTAAACCCCTATCTGATAAAGTTTGAAAAAGCTTTAAAATAACCTTGATACTAATAAAAATCGTAGTATTTTGGAGCAACTCTGTTTCAGAAAAAGTTTCTGAAGGAAGTCCCATTAGCATGGGATAAATATAGCCCAAGGTCAGTGATACAAATGGGAGAAGATGAAGGAGTAACGAGATACCCTAGAAGAAGCTTCTTTGACTTATTAGTTCAAGAACATAGGCTTCCAATTGGGTTCTTGGCAGGGAGTAAAAGACATAAATACTCTTTAATTCCCATGATGCTGTTGTGACACTGGATAACGTTTCTTCATTACAACAAAGTGCAACATGCCAAAGCTGCGTGGTGTGTGGTTTGAAATAGATGGAAGAATTTTCTAACATGGAAAAGAAAATCTATTTAAAAATTCTTTTTTTTTAATAATTATTTTATTTTTTCTGTGTTCCAAGGTTCATTATTTACGCACCACACCCAGTGTTCCATGCAATACATGCCCTCCTAAATACCCACCACTAGGCTCACCCATCCCCCCACCCCTGCCCCTCCAAAACCCGATTTGTTTCTCAGCGTCCAAAGTCTCTCATGCTTCATCTCAGCCTCTGATTTACCCAAATTCGCATTTCCTTTCCTTCTCTTAATGTCCTCCATGTTACTCCTTAGGCTCCACAAGTAAGTGAGACCATATGATAACTGACTTTCTCTGCTTGGCTTATTTCACTCAGCATAATCCCCTCCAGTCCCCCCATTATATCTTCACACAGTAAAAGGTGCTGAGTTACAGAGTCATTATAATTTCATCTGAGGTCAGATTATCATTTGCGGGGACTAGTTACAAATAAGAACCATGTTTTTGGCGGTGTGGCACTTTATCAATGTTAGCCCAATCAGAAGTTTCTGCCTTTTCTCCTGCTCAGTACTTGGTTGAAACACTGTCTGGAACCTGGTTTGCACTAAAGAATTGGTAGCAGTTACTGTTATGAGCTCTTCCTAAAGAGATTTTTGTTACCTCAGCACCTCACACAGTTTCTCTAACTAATCTGCAGTCCCCTACTTTGTGAAGCCTTCAATTTCATCCACCCTGGGAAAGACTCCTTTTCAGAACAAGGCCCATGGTCACTAGAAAAATGTCATTCTTCTAGCAATTAAGTGGAAAGATTTGTGATGTAGTTCATCTATAAAGCTTAGGGACAATTGACAGGGGATTTGCTAGCTTAGAAAGGATTACTAGCCAAATCTTAAATCTGACATTATTTCTCTAAATACTTTAGAGATTTTATTATTTAACTTCATTTACTTTTTAGCACAGACCTTTATATCACATTACAAAAATACTTAAAACTACTTGGGGCGCCTGGGTGGCTCAGTTGGTTAGGCAACTGCCTTCGGCTCAGATCATGATCCTGGAGACCTGGGATTGAGTCCCATATCAGGCTCCCTGCTCGACTGGGGGTCTGCTTCTCCCTCTCTCATTCCCCCTGCTTGTGTTCCCTCTCTGGCTGTGTTTCTCTCTGTCAAATAAATAAGAAATCTTAAAAAAAAATACTTAAAACTACACATTTTTTGCTAAAAACATAATATTGTTTAAAATAATTTTCCTAAAGGGTGTCTGGGTCAGTTAAATCTTTGCCTTCAGCTCAGGTCATGATTCCATAGTCCTGGGATCAAGTCCCCTATCGGTCTCCCTGCTGGGTGGAGAGCCTATTTCTCCTTCTTGCTGGAGGCCCACTCAGGCTGAGCCAGGGGTCCCTGAAGGAAGGACAGTGTCGGTGAGAACGAGAGAGCCTCGAAGATTCCTTTCTGATCACCTGCCAGGCATCTCTGCCTTGCTGGCTTTCAGTGTCTTTATTTATAGGCAACAAGTTAAAAATTCTCATAAAGGAAAAATTTTTTACAGAGAATGATTTTTGGCTACACAGTGTTTATGTTAGAGAAAGTGCTTTTGTGAAACATAGTGCTCTAATCAGTGAAACATGTTTTTGCAGGTGCACCTATCTACAATTTACAGTTAACTCCTTCAACCAAAGCAAGGACATGTTATTCAGTAAGGTTTTCTGCAGTTTTTTTACATTTGGTGCCTACATGATAAAGGGTAGACTAATGATATGGTGTTTTAAGCAGGTCTTACAGATAAGAAGGCAACTGAAAGGCTCAGATGAGTTATGTACAGAGCTTTAGCTACATTATTAACACAATGACCAGAAGTTAGTCTGTCTCGCATCAAGGAGAAAGATAGCTTATTTTGCAAAGGTAGAAGTACTTACTCAAGACTCTTTTCTATGACTGGGTACAGAACTCTTTATTTATGGATCATTTGTGTGTATGGCAATGTTCTTGTTAGTATAGCTTTATTTCTTATATTAAGCCCTTTATTTAACTATTTAAGAGCCTTGACAATCTCCTCCACAGAGCTGCAGGAAATTTAAAGGGAAAGTACAAAAAGTACACTCTTAAGGACTGTAAGGGAATCTCTTGGTTTGGCCTAGAGCATCCTGAGGCCCTGTCAAGAGTAATGTGCTTTGCTTTTAGGATAAAGACCAATCAGTAGAAAGAGGAGATGCCAGTTTTGCACCATCAGGAGGAGTGAGGAACAGACTGCCCTTTCCTCGCTGTGACCACGTCAGGCCTAGTGGGGTTATTTTATGGCAGCAGGAGCTGTGCTTCTACTGCTAACCTCTCACTGAGACTTCCGGAAGTCAGTGAGTTTTCCTGTGAGGCAGGAGCCTTGCTCAGACTGCCATCTTCCCCATGGTGACTCTGTCAGCTTGCGAGACCTGGGCGGCTCCCAACACCTTCTCTCTCTGCTGTTTCCCTTGCTTGTACTCTCTCTGTCAGATAAATAAATAAAATATTAAAAAAAAATAATTTCCCTAAAAATAAGCTTTCTCCAGTTCACATGACATGCCGGAAACAAGGGATCTAGGTTCTTGATGCCGTTTGTCTAATGGCCTGTTACTTAAGCCTTTCCCATCATAGTGGCCTGCTATAGTATTAAAATGCTCATCCATTAATTTCTTATTATTTTGAGAGGGCCTTCTTAAAATAAAACAAGTTTCTTTACTCCACTATTTCTTAGGGCCCTGGCTAGACAAATGCATATTATAAATCTATAGGGAGCTTTGGATCATGTCATATGGGCCCAACACATTTAACTGTGGAATGTATTTTTGGGGTCCATTTAGTACCATCTCCCCAAAAAACAATAGTTGAGGACGTACTGCCATAGCAAATAGTGATATTTTTGTGACTTTTTGTGAATGAATCCTAGTTCAAGTATAGAAATAATTCAATTGATAAAACAATATTAATAAAGATATGACCCAGAGGAAAATACATTTCACTGTTTCTTAATTATTAGATTACATTATTAGATAAAAAAATCTATAAGAGCTTGTGAATGGTTTTATTAGATTTTAGTTTCTCATGGAAAACCATAAAATTGCTGCCAAATACTTCATATTATCTAATATATTTAATGATTTACAAATATAAATCATATTTTAAAAAAATTATTAAATGAGGTTTGATATATTTAAAATATCTTTTAATTTTGGGGGAAAAAAATCCCTGAATTATGGATGAGATGCAGAATAAAGAAAGAAAATGATACAGTGGGATTCATAATGATACATTATAGCGCATTTAACATTCACTGTTTCTTGCTCACCTATAAGAATTCTTAAATGAACAATAAGGAATTCAATTACTATGTCATTTCCCACAAAAATGAAAAATAAGAGACGCTTGGGTGGCTCAGTCATTAAGCAGCTGCCTTCAGCTCTGGTCATGATCCCAGAGTCCTGGGATCGAGCCCCGCATCAGGCTCCCTGCTCGACGGGAAGCCTGCTTCTCCCTCTCTCACACCCCATGTGTTCCCTCTCTAGTTGTGTTTCTCTCTGTCAAATTAAAAAAAAAAAGAAAAAAGAAAAGAAAAATAAAATATAATAAAATGAAAGAGGTATCTGTGGCCTAAAAGTGCATATGTGTCAATATGAGCTGAGGTTTGTTATATATAAAGTGAAATATAATCCTCAAGTATTTCCCACTGGGAATATTAGAATTAAGGGACTGGTTTTAATGAGATCATTCAGAGTATGAAAAGACATAGAAGGATTGAAAGTGAAGAATTCATAGATTAAAAAATGAAAATATGATCAACAACAGAAGCTTATGTCAGTTAACTTTGGGAAAAGTCAGTGAGGGTAGACATGACTATCTTCAGGATGATTCTAACCTATCATTCTGAATGATAAGGAACTATTAATACACCTGTTGCCAACATTAGAAGAAAAAGAACAATACAGCTTGGGAACATTTTTGGTTTTTTAGATAGAAAGAGGACCATGAACTGTTATTTAATATAAAGCTTATGATGCAGATGTTAATTATTTTTTTCAGTGATATTCTTTTTTTGAAGTTATATTTATAAATCCACATACACAACTAATATATATTATATATACCTATATAATGCATTCAAAAGTAAATTAAAATCTATATGAGGTGCTACTTTAAAAATTTAAAATGAGTCTGCACAAGTGAGGATTTCAATAATCTTATTAACCCAGTTTTAAATGATCAATTTAACAGTGGAAATTCAGTGAAGCAGAGTAGGGGAAGAATTATGATAAAGATGGACAGGAGTAGCAGTGACCACCTCTAATATGTTTTATGTAGTACAGGACAATGAATGGGTTTAGCATTATACAGATTTGATTTCTAATCCTGTTTTATTCACTTATTCACAGTCATTTTCTTTTTTCTTTTTTTTAAATTCAAATTTCAGTTAACATGTAGTATAATAGTTTTAGGCATAGAATTTATTGATTCATCACTTACAGACAATAATCAGTAGCAAGTGCACTCCGTCATACCCATCAACCATTCAACCATCTGCCCACCCACCTCCCATCCAGCAACCTTCAGTTGGTTCTGTATAATTAAGAGTCTGTTTTATTAGTCTCTTTTTTCCCCTCCATATTCATCTGTTTCATTCCTTAAATACAAGATGTGAGTGAAATTATATGGTATTTATCATTTTCTGACTGAGTTGTTTCATTTGGCATAATACACTCTAGTTCCATCCACATCATTGCAAATGACAAGATTTCACTCTTTTTGATGGCGGAGTAACATTCACACACACACACACACACACACACACACACATTATACACAAGTTTTTTATATGTATATATGCACACATATACACAAACACACACACACACCCCTCATCTTCTTTATCCATTCATCAGTTGATGGACATTTGGGTTCTTTTCATAATTTCGCTATTGTTGATAATACTGTTATAAACATCAGGGTGCATGAGTCCCTTCAGATCAGTATTTTTCTATCTTTTGGGTGAATACCTAGTACTTCAGTTTTTGGATCATAGGGTAGTTCTATTTTTATCTTTTTAAGGAACCTCCATACTGCTCTCCTGAGTAGCTACACCAGTTACATTCCCATCAACAATGTAGGAGGGTTTCCCTTTCTATACAGCCTAACCAACATTTGTTATTTCCTATGTTGTTCATTCTAGCCATTCTGACAAGTTTGAGGCAATATCTCAGTGCGCTTTTGATTTGTATTTCCCTGATGATGAGTGACGTTGATCATTTTTTCCTGTGTCTGTCAGACATTTTTTTGTCTTCATTGGAAAAATGTTTATTCATGCCTTCTGCCCATTTCTTAATTGGATTATTTGGGGGCTTAGGGGTATTGAATTTGGTTCTTTATAGATTCTAGGTACTAATCCTTTATCACATATGTCCTTTGCAAGCATCTTCTCCCATTACAAGGTTGTCTTTTAGTTTGGATGTTTCCTTTGCTGTGCAGAAACTTTTTTATCTTGATGCAGTCCCAATAGTTGATTTTTGTTTTCATTTCCCTTGCCTCAGAATATGCATCTAGTAAGAGTTGCTACACCAGCATTAAAGAAGTTTTTGCCTATGTTCTCCTCCAGGATTTTGGTGATCTCACATTTAGGTCTTTTATCCATTTTGAATTTATTTTTGCGTAGGAAAATGGTCCAGTTTCATCCTTTTGTATGTTGCTGTGCAGTTTTCTCAACATTGTTTGCTGAAGAGATCGTCTTTTTTTTCCCCCTTTAGATATTCTTTCCTTCTTTGTCAAAGACTAGTTGACCACATTTGGTTATTAATTTTAAAGGATATATCATCTCTATGAGCTACTGCTTCTTCATGTACAAAATGTGGATAGCAATGTGTTTTTCATAATTATTAGAAAAATTAAATATACTGTAGGTAAGGTATCTGGCTACTAATAGCACTGTTTATTGATAATCTATTTTTTAAAATTAATTTGGGGAGCACCTTGGTGGCTTAGGTGTTAAGGGTCTACTTTCAGCTCCGGTCATGATCTCAGGGTCCTGGGATAGAGCCCTGCATTGAGCTCCTTGGTTGGCAGGAAGCCTGTTTCTCCCTCTCCCTCTGCTGCTCCACTGCTTGTGTTTCCTCTCTCAGTGTGTCTCTCTGTTAAATAAATAAATAAAATCTTAAAAAAAAAAGAAAATAAAATCAATTTTAGAGATAAGTTAATGGCAACTTAGAAAAAGCAAGATGTGCAAATAACAGGAGAAATGTCAGACCTGAATCCAGCTCTCTTGACTTATAATTTGGTCCCCAACTACTACACCAGAGCAACTTCTCCCCATCTTTTATAGTTCATCACAATTTTACATTTCCTTTGTTGAGAATGTATCATTCTTTAACCTGTCTTCTTGTATTTTTATGTATTACCTTTATTCATAAATTATGAGCTTTTTAAAGGCTCATGCATATTTATATTTCTCATTTTATTAAAAAAATGATTTAAATATCATAGATATTCCAAAATGCCTATTGAATGAATAAATTAATGAATTAGAAAAGAATGGCTGGAATAATTAGGTTCTCTTTGAATGGATCCAAAAGCTCACCTAATTCTGAATTCTTCTTTGGTGAATACTACATTGATATGAGGTTGCAGTGTTTAAAAATTATTATAAATATCCCAACTTTAGCTTCTGGCAAACCCTACTGAGATATATAATCATAATGCTAATTTGAACTTTACACTTAATGCTTCTCAATAATTTTATCGCCATTGATATAGCACTAATTTTCTATAGTACTTGAAAGTTTAAAACTATTGTGCTTATAGAAATAAAAGTAATAGATAATTCAGTCTAGATTTTTCGTAAAGCTCATACAGTTAGTTAATAAAATGCTCAAAACCACACTAAGTGCCATTTTGAAGCAAAAATCAAAGAAAGTTCTCTGTGGACACATGTTGTACATTCAAAGGCCTAATTGAGATATGTAAAGTTTATCATTAAATTGCAGTAGGAAGACAGTCTTCTCCAGCTAATAAATTATTTTTCTCAGTTGTTTGATATCATAATGCATTCTTGTGCTAGAAAAGATAGATTATATGTTTCACATAATAATTTTAAAGAAACAACCATTAGAATCATAGAGAAGTATTTTAAATAAAAAGAAGAAAAGAAGAAGTTTGCTCTTGATATTTTTCAAAGTTGTAAAATGCAGGGAGAGGAATCATGCTGAATCATTTGTCTAACCTGCAGTTGAAGGCTGATGGGAAGCAGCTGAGTGATGATTACTGAAGAGATGACACCAAAAGAAATTGAGACATCTGAAAGTATTCAAGCTCACACCACCAAATGGTGGCATATGTAAATTGTACTGCAGTCTTTGAAAGTTTAAGATTAAGTGTTCAGATAGCACAGTAGCAAATGTTTTCCTCTCCTATAGTCCATGTTGAAATCCTCATGCTAATTAGTGTTAGGGGCAAATGTCACATATGGATTTAAGTGGAAATTTCTAAAGGATAGAAAATACAGATCCTGTGTTTGATTGAAAATAGTTGAAGAGACGCACAAGGGATGAAATCACCCTGTAGGGAGACTGTTAAGACAAATCAATAGCTCTTTGGGGCACCTTATTAATTTAATTTTATCCAGGTTCATATATAATACCTGGCATTTTTGTGAAACTGCAGCCCTAATGATATAGAGTCAATCAGAATACACAGGTGATACATCCTGTTGGGGAGACCAAGGAATGTTAACAGATATGGTCATAACCAAACTTTCACTAAGGGAGCCAACCAATGTACATAAAATCAATTTTCCTTTCGTTGCCTACATTATTCTTGTATATGCCTATGGATTTTTAAGTTCCTTCTTTTAGAGAATGTGTTTAGTAATTGTTCTGTTTTTATCTAGTACTTTTCATTTGTGGCAGAAATACCAACTCATAGGTGCTTATGAAAGGTACTGGCAAGAACCCATGACCCTCAGAATCAATGAGATATATTTAATCTATGTACAAGTATTGTATATTCAACAAAACCCTTTGTATTAGGAATTGTGTGGGACTGACAGATGTGTAATATGAGGTGTCCAAGCATAAAGCACTTGCAATTTAGTTCAGTATATAGGATAAAAGAAGTCTTCCATCTACCAGCGCTAGTGAATTATCTTACATACTTACTCCTTTCATTCATTCTATCAGGAAGTCCTCTTGGCATGACCTCCAAAATATATTTCATATCTTTGCAAACACTCCACTTTAAATTTTCATCATTTTCTCCAAGAATAATTTCAAAGCTTTCTCAAAGATACCTACATCCACTGTTCCCCTTTTCCTTGCTCCCCTCCTCCACTTAACCCAGCCTCGGAAAACAGCATAAGTAAATTCTTAAAGCCAAATTATTTCTCTGTTAAAAAATCCATCACTGACTTTCCACCAAACTTGGAATAAATCCAAACTCATAGCCATGATCTTTATCCCTTTAAATAAATTGGCCTCTTCCTGTCTATTCAGTCTCACTTCATACCACTTTCACTTTCTCTCAGTGTATGAACCATAAAAACCTCCTTTCTAATTCTGATTCCAATGTATTTGTAATTCTTCTAGGATCTTTATATTAGTTACATGCTTTATGTAAGGATAGACAATTTATATTAGTTACATGCTTTATGTAACTAATATAAACTCTAAAATGTTTTTGATGTGTACTTACATGTCTCCTTCATATCTCACCTTAAACATTTTCTCCTTAGGTAAAATATTATTTAAATATTTCTGCATAACAAATTACACAATAACTTTGTCACTTAAAACAACAGATGTTTATTATATCAGTTTCTGTGGGGCAGAAATGGCTTAGAGTGGCTTAATTGAGTGACTCTGACTCAGGGTTTCACAAGGGATCAGCCAGGGCCACAGTTCAATTTAAAGCTCAACTAGGGGAGGATTCACTTCCAAGCTCACTAGTGACTGTTGGCAGGACTTAGGTATTTACTAGATACTGGCAAGAGACATTAGTTTTTCATTATCTGTGCTTACTTACAGGACTTCTTAAAACATGGAAGCTTATTTCCCTCAGAGTGAGTGAACGAGAGATGGAGAGCCCTCTCTTCCATCTCAAGATGGAAACCATTATTGTTTTATTTCTTTTTTTAAACTAATCTTGGAGAAATGGCATCTTATTTCTTCTTATTATTCTTTCATCTTCATCTTATTTCTGGTTCATTAGAATCTAGTCAATACATCTAACCCACATGAAGGAAAAGGTTTTGTAGAAGAGTGTGAACACCAGAAAGTGATGTTCATTTGGGACCATCCTAGAAGCTGCCTACATCTTTCTATTTTAAGGCTCTTGATGATCCACATACAAAACACACCCCGTCCTAAGGTTTCCAAAAGTCTGTCAAAGCAAAAGTTAAAAATCCAGAATTCCATCATTTAAATCTGGGTAGATGTGGATGAAAATCCTTAAGAATAGCTACTTAAGTACAGCTATTTGAGTTTGGTTCCTCTTGATCTGTAGAACTATGAAACTAAAGGGGTATTACACTCTCCCTACTCCTCTCTCTCTCTCTCTCTGCACTAGATGGACAGAAATAGGATATCTGCTATAGATATTCATCTTCAAAAATAAGACACAAGGAAGTCACTGGTCCAAAGCAATTGTGGAATCCAGTCAGGTAAATGTTGAAAGTTCTTTGATTAGTGTTCAAAGACTGAAAATAATCCTTTAGTTTCACAGACGCACAGTCTGAGCTCCTCGTTCTATTCTATGAGTATGCATTCTTTTTCATAAAAAGTAGCAAGTACTTGCAGATTGGTAGGTTTCTTGGCCTACCAACTGCCAGTAGAAGTGAGGGGTTCCTCTTTACATTTTATCCTATCTCTGTCTTTCCTACTCCATGATAATGGTATTTCTGCTGCTTTAATTCTTTTTTTGGAGGGGTTAATCTTTTTAAAAAATTTTAAATTCCAGAATAATCAACATACAGTCTTTTATTAATTTCAGATATACAATATAGTGATCCAGCAATTCTATGCTTGACTCAGTGCTCATCATGATAAGTATATTTTAATTCCCTTCATCTGCAAATTCCTTTCATTTGCAAATATCTTCTCCCATTCAATAAGTTGTCTTTGGTTTCATTGATTTTCTTGTCTGTGCAGAAGATTTTATTTTGAAGTAGTTCCACTGGTTAATGTTTGCTTTTGCTTCCCTTGACTCAAGAGATATATCTAGAAAAATGTTGCCACAGTTGATACCAGAGAAATAACTATTTTTGTTCTCTGTCAGGATATTTATGGTTTCAGGTCTTTTACATTATGCCTTCATTTCATTTTGAGTTCATTTTTGTGTATGGTATAATAAAATGGTCCACTTTGATTCTTTTGCATGTAACTGTACTGTTTGCCCAGCACCATTTGTTGAAGAGACTGTCTTTTTTTCTTTTCTCCCATTGCGTATTCTTGCCTTTTTTTTTTCCTAAGATTAATAATTGACAATATAATTGAGTGTTTATTTCTGGGCTTTCCATTGTGTTCTGTTGATGTATGTGTCTATTTTTGTGTCACTACCATACTTTTTTGATTACTACAGCTTGGTAGTATATCTTGAAATGTGGAATTACGATAGCTCCAGTTTATTTTTCTTTTTTAATATTGCTTTGGATATTTGAGGTCTTTTGTGGTTCCATACATATTTTAGGATTATTTGTTTCAGTACTCTATAAATGTTGGTATTTTGATAGGGATTGCATTAAATATATAGATTGGTTTGCACAGAATGGACATTTTAGCAGTATTAATTCTTCTAGTCCATGAGCATGGAATATCTTTTTCCATTTGCTTGTGTCAACTTTTATTTCTTTCACCAGCGTTTTATACTTTTCAGGGTACACAGTCTTTAACCTCCTTGGTTAAGTGTATCCCTAGGTATTTTATTATTTATGGTGTAATTGTAAATGAGACAGTTTTTTAATTCCTCTTCCTGCTATATCATTATTAGTGTATAGAAAAGGAGTGTGTTTCTGTATACTGATTTTGTGTTCTGTGACCTTACTGAATTCATTCATCATTCTAGCAGTTTTTTGGTGGTCTTTAGGGTTTTTGTACATACTATTACATCATCTGCAAATAGTGCAAGTTTTACTTCTTCCTTACCTATTTAGAGGCCTTTTATTTCCTATCTGATTGCTCTGGCTAGGACTTCTAGTACTATGTTGAATACAAGTGATGAGAGTGGACATCCTTGTCTTATTCCTGATCTTAGGAAAAAACTCTCTTTTCACCATTGAGTATGCTGCTAGCTGTAAGTTTTTCATATATCGTCTTTATTATGTAGAGGTATGTTACCTCTAACCTTACTTTGTTGAGGGTTTTTATCATAAATGGATGTCCTACTTTGTCAAATTTTTTTTCTGCATCTGTTCGAAGGATCATGTGTTTTTATCCTTTCTCTTGATGCGATGTATCACATTGATTAATTTGTGAATATTGAACTACCCTTGCCTGCATCAGAAGAATAGATCCCACTTGATCATTGTGAATGATTTTTTTAAAGTATTGTTAAATTCAGTGTTAATATTTTGTTGAGAAGTTTTGCGTCTGTGTTCATGAGAAGTATTGGCTTATATTTCTCTTATTTTGTTTATGATTATCTGCTTTTGGCATCAGGGTAGTTCTGGCCTCAGAGAATAAATTTGGAAGCTTTTGTTTTACTATTTTTGGAATAGTTTGAGAAGAATAGGTATTGACTGTTCTTTAACTGTTTGGTAGAATTCACTTCTGAAGCCGTATGATCCTGGACTTTTGTTTGTTGAGAGTTTTTTGATTACTGATTCAATTTCATTGCTGGTAATCAATCTGTTCAAATTTTCTATTTCTCCATGATTCAGTTTTGAGGGGTTATGTTTCTAGAAATTTATCCATTTCTTCTAAGTTTTCTATTTTTTGATGTGTAATTTTTATAATATTCTCTTATAGTCCTTTATATTTCTGTGCTGTCAGTTATTATTTCTCCTTTTTCTTATCTGATTTTGTTTATTTGAATCCTCTCTTTCCCTTTTTATGACTTTGTCTAAATGTTTATCAATTTTATTGATCCTTACAAAGAACCACATCTTGGTTTTATTGATCTGTTCTATTATTTCTTTTTAGTTTTTATTTAATTTTTTTAAGCTCTGATCTTTTTTTTTAAAGGGGGAACACAAGCAGTGGTGTGGGAAAGGGAGAAGCAGGCTCCTTTCTGAGCAGGGAGCCTGATGCAGGACTCCATTCTAGGACCCTGGGATCATGACCTAAGCTGAAGACAGGAGCTTAAAGACTGAGCCACCCAGGTGCCCTCTTCTCTGATCTTTATTGTTTCTTTTCTTGTACTGGTTTTGGGTTTTGTTTGTGCTACTTTTTCTAGTGTAAGTTTCTGGGTGTAAGTTTAGTTTGTTTATTTGAGATGCTTCTTGCTTCTCGTGGTCAGTCTGTATTGCTATAAACTTCCTTCTTAGTAGTTTTTGCTGCAACCCAATGGGTTTAGACTGTTGCATTTTCATTTTCTTTTGTCTCCACGTATTTTTTCTTTTATTTCTTCTTTCATTTCTTGGTTGACCCATTCCTTGTTTACTGGCATGTTATTTCACTTTCATCTATTGTGTTCTTTCCAGATTTTTTCTTGTAGTTGGTTTCTAGTTTCATAGTGTCATGTTTGGAAAAGAAAGTGCATGGTAGAACTTGATTTGAGTTAGCTGAGACTTATTTTGTGGATTAAATGTGCTCTCTTTTGGTGACTGTTCCATGTACACTTGAGAGGGATGTGTATTTTACTGTTTTAGGATATCTGTTAGATCCAACTGATCCAATGTGTCATTCAAAGTCACTGTTTCCTTATTGAATCTCTATTTAGGTGATTTATCCACTGATGTAAATGGAGTATTAGAGTTCTTTACTATTACCATACTATTACCGATTACTGTGCTTATGTTTTTTATTAGTTGTTTTATGCATTTGGGTGCTCCTGTGTTTGGTGGATATTTATAACTGAAAATTGTTCCCTTTATAATGATGTAGTATCCTTCTTTGTTTCTTGTTATAGTCTTTGTTTTAAAGTCTATTCTGTCTAATAGAAGTATTTGTACCTCAGTTTTCTTTTCACTTCCATTACAAGCAGCATGTAGATGGGTCTTGCTTTTTCATCCATTCTGCACCCTGTGTCTTTTGATTAACTGTTGACTTCATTTACATTCAAATGTATGTATGTACTTTTATGGCCATTTTGTTATTTGTTATATGCTTGTTTTTGTAGTTCTTCTCTTTTCCTTTCTTCTTTTGGTCTCTTTATTTACAGTTTCCTGGCTTTCTTTAGTGATATACTTGGATTCCTTTCTCTCTATTTTTGCATATCTATTACCATTTTTGACTTGTGGTTACCATTAGGTTTGTAAACCACTTCTGCATATAGCAGTGTATATTAAGCTGAGGGCCACTTAAGTTTGAATCCATTTTAAAGGCACTAACTTTTTACTTCCCTCCCTACCATGTTTTAAGTATATGGTGTCATGGTATACATCCTTGTGTTTTGTGTATCCCTTGACTGATTTTTATAGGTATACTTAATTATACTGGTTTTTGGTTTCTTTCTTTTTATTACCTCTGCTTATGGTCTTTTTCTTTCCACTCAAAGAGTCCCCTTTACCATTTCTTGTAGGGCTGGTTTAGTGGTGATGAACTTCTTTAACTTTTGTTTGTCTGGGAAACTCTTTATCTCTCCTATTCTGAAAAATAGCCTCACTAGGTAGGATATTCTTGGTTGTAGATTTTCTTTTCTTTTCTTTTCCTTCTTTTTTTTTTTTGGTTTGTTTTTGTTTCAGCACTTTGCTTCTTTCTTTCTTTCTTTCTTTCTTTCTTTCTTTCTTTCTTTCTTTCTCTTTTTGTGATTTAATTCTTTCAAAAACTGTGGGCTACCTGTAAATCCCATTGGAATTACTCTGAGGCCACACCTGCAGAACTCTTCTGGAAACCTGTTCTGTATTTTGGGGTCCTCCTGAGATGACTATTGGGCAACATTCTTTGGTTTCTTAAAGAACCAATTGCTTAATTGAATTTGTGGGGACACATCTTTAATCTTTTGTGACTGACTAGTATGCTGTGTCCAAACCTTTAATTTTTCATCATTCTTGATGACAGCAACAACAAGAAAAACCTGGATTTGTTCTTTTCAAAGGCATGTATTTATTTTTGTTCTTATTTTCTGTGAGGGGAGTCTTAGAATTCTCAAACCATCAACCTGTGACTCTTTTTGTTTACTAGTTCTTCCTTCTGTTTATTCTCTCATCTTGCATTTTACTTTAAGCAGCAAAAAGAAACATACTACTTAGCATCTTAGAACAAGAAACAGTGATTACCCATACTTTCCATGGATCAGGAATCCAGGGACAGCTAATGGGGTCAATGTCTCAATGTCTCTCATGGTCAATCCCACTGTCAGCCAGGACTTCAGTCATCTCAGCGTTTGACCAGAGTGGGATACTCTCACAAGCTCACTCATGTAACTGTTGTCAGGGATTGGGTCCTCACAGGTTCTTGGTTAGAGACATTACATCCTTGCCATGTGCACACTCTCGAGAGTGAGCCCCAGACAGAACCATCATCTTTGTAAACTAATCTCAGAAGTGATACTCCATCACTTTTGCCATATTTCTTACTGGAAGTGAGTCAATAAGTCCAGTTCACTTTTCAGCAGCAATATTTAAGTATGAAGGATGTGAATACCAGGAGGTGATCATCAGAGGACATCTGAGTGGCTATTCACTGCAGGGGTAAGTATGACAATCCTGTGTAATCACTCAGTCATTTCTTCAGTATTATTTAATGCCAATTCTCACTGTCATACTTTCTATCTGATATCCCTAATTTCTTAAAATTTATGTCTGCACTCATCTCATTATCACAAATTAGAGTTATAGCACAGATTAAGACTGAAAAAATAGACAAAAGTAAGTTAGTGCAAAAATATAAAGTATATCAAGGGAATGATACAATGAGATCTACATTTTAGACTCAAAAGAAAGGCTAATAGGGTGCCTGGGTGGCTCAGTGGGTTAAAGCCTCTGCCTTCTGCTCAGGTCATGAGCTCAGGGTCCTGGAATCAAGGCCTCCTTCGGGCTCTCTGCTCAGCAGGGAGCCTGCTTCCTCCTATCTCTCTGCCTGCCTCTCTGCCTACTTGTGATCTCTTTCTCTGTCAAATAAAGAAATAAAATCTTTACAAAAAAAAAAGTAAGGCTAATAACAAACCCAATGTAGCTTAGAGCCAGATACATTTAAGGATTTCTTATCCTTTCTTAGGCTTGGCATTAAATATAGGGATTGATTCATCTTTCATGAATCAGGCTATCTAGGCTTTGGAAGTCATAGCGGTAGAAGAAAATTTGAGATGGAACAAATGCAACAGAAGTTTAGAGAAGAAAATAACCACTCTAGGAATTGTAGAGTTTGACAGGATCAGGGAGATGATTGAGAGACAAGATGCTTAAATATAAAATTGAGACAGTAAGTCTTAATAGATAATTGGGATGCATTTTGACAAAAATAATTAGCCCATCTGTTTTCCTTAAAGCCACCCTACAAAGTTGACTCTAATTATGAACTGGAACTTTATTATCTTGGATTGTAGATCCTTCTTAATATTCTCAAGGGCAATGGCCCAAGACATGTCTTAGAAATGAAGTACCCTGTGGGGTTTATCTAGTATGGTCTGACTTTATGAAGTGTATCCTCAAGAGTTCAGAGGTATTAGGACAAGACTCGCAAACAAAATAGGAGAAGAAAGTAGATTATTTCAAGTAACTCTAGAATACTTTGTGAATATGGCCAAATAACTATGTTGAAAATCATGGGAAGGGTGCAAACCTTTACGTAGGACTTCATTTACTGCCCAAGGGGAGCTGTCTACAACATGTTATCAACAACGCAACAGTCCCTCAATTTATTAATACTAAGATCTCAGTGCATATTTTTTAATGTAATTACATTGTGCCTCTTGTTTTATAATTAACTCCTCAAGGTGACTGAAACAATTTCATTTGATACTTATGATTTAATCTAACATGTGATGTGGCATGCCGAATGCTGTTGTGTACTCACACCACTAAACGATAACTCTTCTTCTTTTCTATGACCCTCAACACTTTGTCATTATAATAATTTTGCATAAAAAATGAGATTACAAAATTTATGCTTTTATAATCTCTTAAATTGCTGTAGACTTAACCAAACTTTTTAAATCTATAGAGTAAAAAAATCAAAATAGTGCTTTTGCAGTACTGTCACAAATCATTTATAATAGGTGAAATTCATGTTCAAATCACATATTTTGAGTGAAGAATATGTGCAATAAATGAATGAAGCCTGTATCCATTTTTAGTGGCATTATTTTGGGACAGAAAATAAAATTAATATTTCATTTAGGCCTGAAAGGTATTGATATTTTAAATACTGATTAAAATTTATATGCATACATTTATAACAAGTATTCCATTGAGGAAGCATATTCTACCTTCCAAGTCTAAAATTTTTTAGGAAATTAAAAAAAATTATATATGCTGTATTTTTGAAATGTTACTTAAGTAAGCTAAAATAAGCTTACAAATGATTTAAAATTAAGACTCCATGGGGGGCGCCAGGGTGGCTGAGTAGGGTGGCTGAGTCCTTGAGGGGCTATCTTTGGCTCAGGCCATGATCCCAAGGTCCTCGGATCAAGGCCCACATCGGGCTCCCTGTTCCATGGGAAGCCTGCTTCTCCCTCACCCACTTCCCAGCTTGTGTTCCATCTTTAGCTGTGTCTCTCTGTCAAATAAATAAATAAAATCTTTTTAAAAATAAAGACTCCATGGTAAGTATAGTTAGCCAAGATAAAAATAAAATAATAATAATAACCCTAAGAAGTATCTGTTAAAAGTCTGAAGAAGAAACAAATGCTTATTATAAAAGTAAATGTTTTTCAAACCTAGGTATTATGTAGAGATGAGAGGGTTTTTTGGTTTGTTTTGTTGTGGTGGTGGTGGTGGTGGTTGTTTTAGTAAAATTGTGGAAAATGATTTGTCTGACATCTTTTTTCTAACATTATTAAGATTATCTAAGGATATTTTTAGGATATTTTTAATGTGACAATTATCTATTCATTATTTCAGAATAGGTTTCCCAAACATAACAGAAGATAGATATGTACTTTAGTATATTTCAATATAGCAGATATAATCGTGATTATATCCACACAGGTAGATATTACGTAACTGAATTAACAGTACTTTCTTTATTAATGCATTTTTGCTAAAAGTAAAATTAATTTTTTAAAGCACAGTATATTGGTGAAGTACATGTCATATGGACACATATGCTTACTTTCCCCATAGTCTGTTCTAAATTGTGTTAATATCATATCGCTCACAAAACATTTTCTTATTATACATAAGCTTCAAACTCTGAGTTACAATAAATGTAAAGAAAGAACATTAACCAAAAACATTCTAGGCTGCTTTTCTATATAATTCATTTTTTGAGTTTCCAGTACAACTTGAACATTGTAAATATCACTCACAAGATTTGGGCAAAGACCCCAATGGGTCCTATTCTCTCACAGCTAAAGGAATCATCAGTGATCTTTGCTGACACTTCAGTATTCTGGCTTTCTCCTCTCCAAACTACTTGTAATTCCCACTCCATTTGATGCCTCCTCCCCTTCTGAATGTTTAGCTGGCAGGCTCTGTCCATTTTTATAATGAATTCATAAATGATATGTTGGCACAATCCTAACAAAAACTCTGTTGTTGCAAAGGAAAAACTAGGAAGACAAAAATGAGTTTCTTTGTTCAAAACAGAACAAACCTGATGGTTTTACAAATTACAGTAGGTAAATAATATGTCATTGATTCCAATGTGAATAATAAAGGTGTTCAGGGACTGCTCTCATAGATGAGGTTTCAGTTTCCATATCTAGCAATCTGGATACTTGCCATGGTAATAATTATTTCATGTAGGTCACAAACCACTTCAAAGTAAAGAAATAGTATAATGGAAAATATTTTCAAGAGCAGTTCATGAAACTGAATGAATAAAGCATAAATTCATATTTTATTACATCAAAGATCATGTTTGTTCTTAACATTACAATTGCTAGGGACTGAACAATTCTGGTTTAAACATGTCTTCTCAAATTTATAGTGACTATTACGATGTTTTGTCTCTACCATAATCACCTGTTGGGTTTTCACTCAAGGGAAGTGGAAGTTTTTGAAATTACCCATGAAACAGATTTTGATATAAAAATGAATTATATTGTTTATTACAGCTATCTTAAGCCAAAAGCTTTAAAGCATTAATTTAATATTTTCTTCCTCTGGAAACCATTTTCAGTTTAGATCCTGTCCTCTTTTGAAATACTCCAGAAAAAACAATGCTATCATTGACCTTATAGAATTCTTTCGGTGCTTATACTGGCAAGAAAATTAAAAATTTTCCAGTGTCCAGGGTGGTAGCATTTCATTAGTTTGATCATATATCCCATACTCAAAAATGCCATGATCATACACGTTACTTAAGGGAACGGAGCAGGGTAAGTGTGTAGAAATTCAAACAACGCATGTCTTCCCTAAAGGAGATTCAATTTAGTATTCAAACAAGCAAATAAAAGCCTTGGGTACTCAAATAGAATCAATCCGGAAATGGATCTGGCAAAGGTAAGAGAAAAGGCAGCATTTTGGATGCGTGGGAATACTCCATTTTTCTTAGTAAGGCCTGCCTTTAGGGGAAGATAGTTAACCAGAACCTAGCATATGAGGTTTTCTTAGAGCCTAACTGACCTCAGGGAAAGGAAATACCCTACTCTAGCCCACTCTAACTTTCCATGCGACGGAAGGTCCCTACCTAACTATAGGCCACTGTGACCATCCTATTTGCTCCTCCACCCCCACCCCGAGTGGCTGGGTGGGCAGATTCTAAGAAGCTTTTCTAAAGTTCAAAGTCCAGAGGCAGACGCTCACTGTTCATAGGGCTTTAGACTGCTTCCCCACTCACACTTCATCGCCACATTACTACAGCCCTAGCTAGAGCACTTTCTTCTGTTCAGCACATCACGTCTGCCTATTAAAACAAAAAAATTACAATGCATACCAAAATGCAAAAGCTAAAACTAAAAAAACCCACCATTTGAAGAGACAGAGCAAACATCAGTCATAGACAATTGCCAGGAATTTAAAAATGTTAGGAGTCATGTGTTAAAAATGTTGATGGATGTTCCTTTTCACTAATGAGTAGTATTTTCGCATACTGATATATACATCATCTGTTCATCCAGTCATCTGTTAATGGGCATTTCTGTTGTTTCTAAGTTTTGGCTACTGTGACTGAAGCTGCTATGGAATAAAAATGCTGATGGATAAGTGAACAGCATGCAAGATCAAATGGACAATATAAGTAGGGAAGTGAGACTCTTAGGAAAGAACACAAAAGAAATGCTAGGATCAAGAATCCTGTAATAAAATTGGCAAACGCTTCTGATGGGCTTATTAGTAGAGTGGACTTAGCTGAAGAAAGACTCTTTGAGCTAAAGGATATTTTAATATAAACCTCCAAAACTGCAAAGCAAAGATAACAAAGACTGAAAAAATATCCATAAAAAGTGGCATAACTACAAAAAACTTAACAGATGCATTGTAAACCAGAAGGAAAAAAAAAATAAAAAGGAGAGGAGAAATATTTGAAACAATAACAACTGAGAATTTTTCCAAATTTATGTCAGACACCAAGCCACAGATCCAGGAAGCTAAGAGAGCAACAAGCAGCATAAATGCCAAAAACAAGCAAACAGACAAAAACTATCGGTAGGTGTATCATTTTCAAATTACAGAAAATGAAAGATTAAAAGAAATATGAAAGAAGCCAGAGGATAAACACACCTCACTTATAGAAGAGTAACTATAAGAATTATAGCTGACTTCTCAGAAAACATGCAAGCAAATACCAGGAAGATTTAAAGTGTTGAGGGAAAAAAATAAGTAAACACCAACCTAGAATTATTCTCCTTGAAAAGTGAAAAATAAAACCTTTTTCAGACAGACAGAAATGGAGAGAATTTGTTACCAGTAGACTTGCCTTGCAAAAAAAGTTAAAAGAAGTTCTTTAGAGAGAAGGAAAATAACTTGTCAGAAACTTAGAGCTATAAAAGGAACAGTATCGAAAAAGCAACAAGTAGTTAGAAACTATATTTTATATATTTAACTATGTTCAACTCATATTTTATCTAACAGATAACATTGTATTCAAAATAAGGGTAACAACGGTGTATTAGGTCATGCTTATATATAAGGGAAATGAAAACAATTATACAAGGGAGAGGAAAGACAATTAGGATTATTTTGTTGTTGTAAGGTACTCACACTACCCGTGAAATGGTACAGTGGACTTGGAGTAGTGTAAATGTATTTTGCAAACTCTAGGGCAATCACTAGAAAAGATTCAAAGAAAAGAAAAAAGCATAACCGATATACTAAGAAATCAGAAAAACAAAATATCATAAAATGCCCACATAAAATCATGAAAGAAAAAAAAAGTATAAGACAAAAATAGGAACAAAGAAAAAGAGAAGCAATTAAAATAGTAATAAGTATTGTAGATATTAATCCAACTATATCAGTGGTCATTTTGAATGTCAGTTGTCTAAGTGCACCGATTAAAAGACAGATATTGAGAGTGACTCAAAAAACAGGTCCAAGTATATGTTGTCTACAGAAACCCTTTTTTTTTAAATACAAAAATACATATAGATTAAAGTAAGTAGATGAGAAAGATAAACCGATATACTAATCAAAAGAAAGCAGAAGTACCTATATGAATTTCAGACAGAGAACACTCCGAAACAATGAAAGTTATCAGGGATAAAGAGGGGCATTACATAATGATAAAGAGGTCAGCTTCCCCAAAAGACATTATGATCCTTAATGGGTATGTGCCTGATAAGAGAACATCAAATACATGAGGCAAAACCTGATAGAACTGAAAGGAGAACTAGATGAATCTATTCTCATTTGGAGCCTTCAACGCTTCTCTATCAGAAATTGATAGATCCACCAGGCAGAAAATCAGGGAGGACAGAGTTTAGCTCAACCACACCATGAATCAACTGAATATAATGAATATATATAGGATACTTCATCCAACAACAAGAAAGTACACTTTCTTGTGAAGCTCACAGTGAATATTCACCAAAATAGACCACACTGTGGGCTATAAAGCAGACTTTAACAAATTTAATAAAATAGAAATTATGCAATGGTTGTTCAAACATTACAATGGATTTAAATTAGAAATCAACAATAGAAAAGTCAATAACTGGAAAATCCCTAAATACATGGAGTTTAAACAATGCACTTCTAAGTGACTCATGAGTGAAAGAAGACATGTTGAGAGAAATGTTGAAAATATCTTAAACACAATGAAAATGAAAACACAACTTAAAAATTTGTGAGATGCAGCAAAAGCAGTGCTTAAAGGGAAATGTATAGCATTAAATGTATTTATTAAGAAAGATGAAAGAGCTGAACTTATTAAACTCTAAGCTTTAATCTTTAGGAAACTAGAAAAAGAAGAATAAAAATCAAAATCTAAAATCAATGAAATTAAAATCTGGTTCTTTGAAAAGATCAACAAAATTGATGTGTCTAGCCTAACTTAGAGAGAAAGGACAGATTACTAATATCAGAAGTGAAAGGGACATCACTACAGATCCCTAAAAGACTAATATAAACAAATCTATAGCCTCAGATTTGATAACCTATCTAAAATGGACCACAAGACAGTCTGCCAAAGCACACACAAAGAGAACAAGGCAAACTGAATAGAATTATATTAAAGAAGTTGCATCAATAATTAATAATCTTCCCAAACAGAAAGCACAAGGCCCAGATGAGATCACTGATGAATTCTAGGAAACATTAAAGGAAGATTTTATACCAATTATTTAAAATCTCTTTCAGTATATAGATGCTGAGGGAATACTTTTCTAACTCATTTATGAGGCCACTATCACCTTATTACCCAAACCAAAGACATTACAAGAAAATAAAACTTCAATATCTGTCATGAATATAAATGCAGATGTCAACAAAATATTAATAAATTGAATCCAACAATATATAAAAAATGTATATACCATAGTCAAGTAGGATTTATTCCAGATGTGCAACATTAATTCAGCATTTGAAAGTCAATCAATGTAATATATCAGGTCAATAGGCTAAAAAAGAAAAATGACATAATCATATCAATAGATGCAGAAAAAGCATTTGAGAAAATTCAACGCACATTGATGATAGAAAATATTCTCAATACATTAGGAATAGCAAGGAAATTGTCAACTTGATAAAAAATTTATAAAAAATTTACTTTTAACATCATATTTAATGGGAAACTACTATTTTTTCCCACTAAGATCGAGAGGAGAAGGATGTCCCTTCTTGTCACTGCTTTTCAACATTGCAGCCGAAGTCCTAGTGAAAAGCAATAAAAAAAGGAAAGGCAACTACACACACACTATTTGGGAAGGAGGAAACAAAACTAACTTGTTCATATGTGACATGAATATTTACATAGACTTTCCAAAGAATTGATATACATACACACATACGAATATATAGGCAACCCTCCTGGGACTAAAGTGATTATAGAAAGGTTGCAGGATACAAGTTTAATATAGAAAAGTCAGTTACTTTCCTATATACCAGCAATAAACTAGTGAAGTTTGAATTTAAAATCACAATATTTATATTGGTAATCTCCAAAAGTAAAATATTTAAGTATAAATCCAAAGTATGTATAAGATCTATATGAGAAAAACACAAGCCTACAATGAATGAAATCAGAAAGACCTAAATAAATGGAGAAAGATTTCATGTTTATAGATGGGAAAGGTTGTCAAAATGTTGGTTCTTCCCAATTGGTTCTATAGATTCAATGTAATCCCCATCAAGTTACACTGAAGATATTGACAGACTAATTCTAAAATCTGCCTGAGGAGGAAAAGGACTCAAAATAGCCAACAGAATATTGGAGAGAAACAAAGTTGAAAGACTGATACCATCTGATGTCAAGATGTAGTGTAAATCAACAGTAATGAAGACAGCATGGTATTGGCAAAAGAATAGGCAAATAGATCAATGAAGCAGGATAAGGAGCCGAGAAATAGACCTACATATACATACAGTCAACACATCCTTAACAAAGGAGCAAAAAGGCATTTAAGTGGAGGAAAGATAATCTTTTTAACAAATACTGAAATAATTGGACATCTACATGGTAAAAAAAAAAAATTGAGACACACAACTTACTCCTATTACAGAAATTAACTCAAAATGAATCAGACCTAAATGCAAAGCACCAAACTGCAAAACTCCCTGAAGATAACATAGAATATCTAAATGACTTTTTAAATGCAATACCAAGGGCAGTCCCCATGAAAGAAAAAAGTGGTAAGCTTCATAAAATTAAAAATTTCTTCACTGGGAATGATACTGTCAGGAGACTAGAAAGACACACCACAGACTGGGAGAAAATATTTGCAAAAGACACATCTGATAAAGGATTGTTATTCAAAGTATACAAAGAAACTCTTAAACCTTGGTAAGAAAATAAACAACCCAATTAAAAATGGTCCAAAGACCTGAACTGACATATCACCAAAGAAGAAATACAGAAGGCAAACAATCCTATGAAAATATGCTTTACATCATATGTCATCGGAGAAATGCAAATTAAAACATCAGTTAGCAACTATTACATACCTATGAGAATGGCCCAAATCCAGAACACTGACAACACCAAAATGCTGGTGAAAGTGTTTTACAACAGAAATTCTCATTTGTTTCTGGTATGAAAGGAAAATAGGACAGTTTACAGTAGAAGACAGTGTGGTGTTTTCTTACAAAACTAAACATGCTTTTATCATTTGATCTGGCAATCACACTCTTTGGGATTTACCCAGATGAGCTGAAAACAGAAAAGCCTGCACACAGAAAGGTGATAACGGATGTTTATATCACCTTTACTCACAATTGCTAAAGCTAGAAAGTAACCATGCTGGCCTTTAGAGGATAAATGGCTACATTCTGTTACATTCAGACAATGGATATGTTTCCATGCCAAAAAGAATGAGCAATCAAGTCACAAAAGACGTATGGTGAAATTAAATGCTTATTACTAAATGAAAGAAACAAATCTGAAATACATATACTGCATTATTTATATGACATTCTATAAAAGGTTAACTAACTATGGAGACAGATAAAGATCAGTAGTTGTCCAAGATTAGTGGGGAGAGAGGGATGAATAGGCAGAACATGGGATTTATAGGATATTAAAAATAGTCTCTATGATACTATAATGGTGGGTGTATTCCATTATAAACATCCAAATTCATAGAATGTACAACATCAAGAGTTAATCCTAATATAAACTATGGAGTTTAAGTAACAAACAGTGTCAGTCTAAGTTTACAAATTGTAACAAATATATCACTTTGGTGAGTGTTGATGATGGGAAAGTCTGTGCATGTATGAGGGCAAAAGTATATGTGAGCTCTCTGTATCATCCTGGCAATTTACTGTGAACCTAAAGCTGTTCTAAGAATAGTCTATAAGGGACACCTAGGTGGTTCAGTACTTAAACGTCTGCCTGGCTCAGGTCATGTTCCCAGAGTCCCAGGATCGAGCCCTGAGTTGCCTCCCTGCTTGGCAGGAAGCCTGCTTTTCCCTCTTTCACTCCCCCTGCTTGTTTTCCCTCTCTAGCTGTGATTTTGTCTGTCAAATAAATAAATAAAATATTTTTAAAAAAGAAATAAAAAATAGGCTATAATATCTCATTGGTTTAATTCATTCAATTAAATATTTATATTTATATTTATTTTTGTATTTATATATATATACAATCCATGATGTTTTAGGCTCTGTGCTAGAGCTGGAGAAGACATTACTTCTCCTCTGATTAGTAGAAAAGGATCGTGGTTTCTATTTGTTTTTTTCCCTAACTCCTCAACTTTATTTTCTTTTTGTTTTAAAACTCCATGTTAGACTTACTTTTTGTTTTAAGGTTCTAACAGCATTAGAATGTTTAATGAGCCTTACATTTCTTGTAAGTGGCCATGATATTACTAGCATTAACGGGGGATAGAGACTATTTCTTCTGGCTTTAGAAATGTATTTTCAGGAATCATATCCATAAAGAAACCTTAATATTCTGAATGTAAGTAATGAGTTTTGTACTCACCATTGTATGTTTTCTAGAACACAACTATAGATGGATATCCTTTGGTGATTGTATGAGACACATATTTCTGGTATAAGTTTCAGTGGCTAGAAGTAATAGCAATTGGAAAGAAAAGTGGCTATTTTTCTCCTGTCCAGTTGAAAATTTATCATTTGTGAGCTTTATCAATGAAAGAATTCATTGGAGAAAATTATTTTTCTTGCAATGCAAGCATATAGTCTGAATTAACAGTAGTTGCTAAGTGTTCCTAAAGAAATTGCCTTTTTTAAAAATAAATTATCTTTTAATTTTGACTTTTTGATCAAAGTTATTATACATATACCTTTTAGCAATATTTGTGTTGCACAATAATATTTGAAGTATTATTTACAGAAACATGTTGAAAATATGAAATAATTTCTGAGCAAAATAATAAAAAGGGTCTCTGGCTTGGATTCTCTTTCTATGTGACTATTGGGGTGTCTGGGTGGCTCAGTTGGTTAAGCGACTGCCTTCAGCTCAGGTCATGATCTCGGAGACCCGGGATCAAGCCCCGCATCAGGGTCCCTGCTTGGTGGGAAATCTGCTTCTCCCTTTTTCACCTGCCCCTTGTGTTCTCTCTCTAGCTGTGTTTCTCTGACAAATAAATAAATAAAATCTTTAAAAAAAATCTTGTAAATATCACAGTACTAACTAAATGAAACCAAAAGTGATCGATGTTTAGTTATACCAAGTGAAAGCAGATGTTTAGGAAAACAATATCTCCCTATCAAAGGATAGGAATTTGATAGGAATCAGTGAAATACCAATTTGTAGCTTCTCATGAAATAGGAGACTTTCATTAACATTGCTGTAGACCCTGTTGTACTCCATGACTTTGAATGTATCCTCAGATCTAGTTGATTTTTGCTTATGCTATGTCTTTGACTTCTGTTCGTGAATGCTTACTGTCTCTGCCAACTATCCATATGACACCCATCTCATCTGGAATATTGTGATAGCCTTCTATTGAATTTTCACTTCCAAGAGAACATAGTAGAAAAGTCAGGGCTGTCGTCTGGGGACTCACACACATTGAGGTGTTAGTGGAAATCATATGTCTGTCAAGGAAAGCTATATGTTAGAGTGTTAAATTGTGGCCTTTGGGTTAGGAGAGCCTGATATTATACTGTTTCTCTTAGTGGTTTTGTGATATTGGGCAAATTGCTTAGTGTTTCTGCAAGTTTAGGATTAAAGATGCCACATACTTCATATAATTATGAGTACTAAATGCAATAATGCAGGTAGAATGCTTGGTGCCCAGCATATGATAACCAATAATTTATTCGCTATTTTTATGCCTTGTATAAATATGAGAAGATTTTAGACACATTTGAGCAGAAAATGGCAGAATTGGTGCTGTGCCTTGGAATATCTGATCACAGAATCCCAAATTGATTGATATAAAGAAGAGGCTTAGTTAATAATCCAGTAAAAAAGTTGATGTAAAGTTCCAGGCAGAAGGTGATTGTCTTAGCTCTGGCTGCCTTAACAAAATACCAGAGGTGGGTGACTTAAACAATAGACATTTGTCTTCCCACAATTCTGCAAGCTGGAAGTCTCAGATTCCAGTGCTAATATGGTCAGTTTCTGGTGAGGATGCTCTTCCCAACATGAAGATGACAGCCATCTTGCAGCATGCTCACATGACCTCTTCTTTGTTCTCTGAGAGAAGGTTGGAGAAGATGGAGGGGAAGGAGGGAGGGCAGCATGCTCTGGTGTCTCTTCTTTGATCAGGGCCCATGCTTATGACCCCATTTAATCTCCTTATAAGCCCTATCTCCAAAAACAGTCACATTGGGGTCAGAGCTTCAGCATACACAACTGGATTGTGGTGGGGGTTGGGGAGGGCTGACACAATTCAGTCCACGACATTAATAGAGGCCTAAAATAGAGTAGCAGTGGGAGTGAGATAAGATAAATGAGAGCAATGACTTGGTTTTGTTAAAGAACGACACAGTTGGTCATGTGTCTGGCAAAAGGAAGGAAGATAGTCATCGAACAGAAGATGACTTCGAGATGGCTAACACTGGTGACCAGAAGTGGTGCACTAACAAAAATTAAAATGGAAGGGAAGAAATTTGGGATCAGAAGGTGATGGTTTTACTTGTCACTTTCCAGAAGGCTGTTAAAAATTCCATCCCTAATATTGTGTGTACTGAGCCCTGACCCTGATTGTTCTACTGGGACCTTAAAAATGAACAGTGAATAGAGATGGTTCTATCTTCAGGGGATTCATAGTCCAGTAAAATGTTGGACGAGAACATAGTAGAAAAGTCAGGGCTGGCGTCTGGGGACTCACACACACTGAGGTGTTAGTGGAAATCATATGTCTGGCGAAGAACCAGAGTGATATATGGAGAACTCTTTGTTTAATTGTTCCAAATTATGCCAAATATTACCATTCCATGGTAATTGTTACAAAAAACTGTATGGGCTATAAATGAAATATGTAAAAAAGTATTTTTGTTTAAGGGAAAAACATTAAAAACCCACTGTATTTGGAAGTCCGTGCAGACATTTCATGCCCAGTGAAATGAAGCAAAAATTGAATCCTGATTAACATTTGTTTATAAAGGGTGACAATGACTGTCACATGCTCCAGGTATGTTGTGCAAATAGTTAATATCTGGTGAAGCATAAACCCAATAAATATTCTGTTACCTCTTTTCTACATATAGTGTATATGTTCCTTATCTTTATCCCATAAAGGTGAAATTCCCCAAAGGAGCTCTTGGGACAGACGTGAAACAGCTAAGTGTTCCATAATGGTCCCAGAAAACCTTGGTTAGTCCTTTACCCAAAGTGGCAGACATTCACAGCAGTTTATGGAGACTTTAAGTTTCATTTAGCTTTCCAATAAAAATTCTTCAGTACCCAGAGTGAAAGTAGAAGGTAGGTTGGGATTTAACAGCAAAGGGCTTAGGGAGCACAGGTCATAACTTTTGTTTAAAATGAACTTGTCAATGGGAGAGGAGGGCAGTTTGTACAGCTGCAGTAGAGACTGTGAGAACGTGTCCAGCAACTTCATAAACACAGTCTTCATTCACAATTTCAAACGGGAGTAGGGTTAGAAACATTCCTTCCCTCATTCTGTTCATCTTAAGGTGAATGGGTTAAGAGATGAAAGGGAGAACGTATCACCATTCATCTGAGAATTTTCTCTTTTTGTCAAGAAAGAAAATTATAGACAGTCCTTGTCATCCTCTTCATATAAGCAATGAAGGGGAAAGATATTAGGCATATGTTGTTTGGCTCAAATGCTTTATAACTTTGGAGTTTTGACAGTTTAATGATTTTATTAATGACTCTATTTTGCACTAAAAAAATGTATGATTTCCATTTCAGTAGGTTCTTGTGGATACCAAGGAGTATTTTTGTTAACAGGAAATTCAAGTAAAACCTTTGGGAAAATTAAAAAATCTTTCCTTGGTGTCTTGCTCATAAATAGGCAGAGCCAGTTCTAAAAGGTCTCAATCCTATTTTGTGTGTGTTGTGTGTGTGTGTGTGTGTGTGTGTGTGTGTGTGTGTTTCAAATAATAGAAAGGTTTACTGGCAATTTAAAATACATATATTACATACTATAAGATAAAAGGATCCTATTACTCTGAATACTATAGGTCTGTGCTGTCTAATACATTTTCACATGTGGATGTTTATTCATAAAGTAACCTTCTTAAGAATTAAAAATGCAGCTCTTCATTTACACTAGCAGCATTTTGTGTCCTGACTAGCGAAACTGTCTTGTGGCTACTGTGTGGGACAGCACAGAATTTATAGGACATTTCCCTCATCGCAGAGAATTATATTGAATGGTGTAGTGATTGTCTTGACTTTATTTTAGACAAAGACCCTACCTTCAATGAGTAGAGTGTTCCATGGGGACAACTGAGATGATTGATTACAATATTTATTAAAAACTTCAGGACAAGCTAGGTTCTAAAAATAAAACATGAGAAAAGTTAAATTTGCCTATTGTGGCAGAGTTTACAGTTCTCAAAATTAGTACTTTTCTAAATATCAGACTCTTCTAGGAGTCCTTTCTTTCTTAGAAGTCAGGCTGGCACATTAATTTTAACTTTGTTAAACTATGAGCTTGGTACATAGAACACCACATAGTGACATTAGCCCTTTGAGGGGGAATTGCTCTAAACATAACCAAAAAAAATCATGGCCGGGTAATGATCAAGCAACAAGTCTCGCGATAGACATTGTCTTCTGTTTCCAAACCGCCATGTCGAATGCATCCATACCCTGTATATGAAACCAACGTGGAGGATGAAATTATTCACCAGTTGTGACCAACGGGGCACTTCATGGCTTGTTTATCATGCTGCTAGTAAGGTATTCTTAGTATTGGATAGTGTAGATTTTCAAGTAATGGAGGGCAGAGGAGCCGCTGAAGTAAACTTCACATGGGTGGACGGAAGAAATGGCAGCAGGCTGCAGTGCAGCTCTCCACAGCCCTGACATTGCCAGCAGCAGACAGATTCACCTGGCAGGTAACAGGGCAACATCAGGCAGCTCTGTTTGAGGTGAGGCTCCATGCAGCCGGAGAGATGAAGAGACTAAGCCACAGAATGTGACGAGTCTTAAATAAGAGCGTCCCCAGCCAAGCTTGTATTTGTTGGCACCAGGATTACCTGTCATACCCGGGGACTTTGGTTCCACCTTTACATATGCATCGTGATGCTGTCAGTGACATTTAGAGACAAATTATAAACACTCATGAAAGAGTGTACTTCTTTAACGGTGTGATGGAACCGTTTTCCTTGTCCTTTTATATTTATCTTACAGATGGCAGAACTATTGTGGCACATTATAAAGGGTTACAATCAAGCTTTAATGCCCCTCATTTGCTTATTTTCATTTGGTTCAGAGTCTGTGTGTGAATGGAATTTGCACAAGTGTCTCAATCTTTATTATTTATCTACTCACAGAGAACTGTTAACCATTTGTGAATGCCCCGTGGTGTTTATATTTCCAGGGTTGGACTCACTATACATTTCTGGAAGGCGCTTTATGTGGGCACTTTTATTTTGTATTCATCCTTCACGATCAAACTCAAATTCTTTCATTAATGCACTCAAAAAATGTCTATTAGGTAGTCGCTATGTTCTAAGCACATTTCTCAACTTCGGGAGACAGCAATGAAAATAAGAAACAAGTCCTTACTTTCATGAAGCTAACTGCCTTTGGAAGAGGTGATAAAAATAAAATATAGCTGGGATGCCTGGGTGGCTCAGTCAGTTAAGCATCTGCCTTTGGCTCAGGTCATGATCCCAGGGTCTGGGATCGAGTTCTGTGTCGGACTCCCTGCTTCATTGGGAAACTGTTTCTTTGCCCCTCCCCTGGTTTGCAGGCTCTCTCTCACATACTCTCTCTCAAATAAATAAGTAAAATCTTAAAAAATAAATATAATTTTAAAGGCAAGACCGTGCTACACAAAGAAAGCTAATACAGGGTAGAGAAAATGAATTAGTTACCTTAGGTAAGTGTCAGAGATACATCTGTGAGGAAGGGGCAGTTCAGTATATTTCCCAGTGGAATGACAGAGTGAGTCACAGCAAAAGTAACGCTGCTAACTTAGCACAAAGAGACAAGAGCAGTAAAAGCAGAGGTAGGGAAGAGGAGAGGAGTAAAAGAGGACCTCAGAGAGTGAGGCAGAAGCCAGATGAGGTAGGGCATTGTGAGATCATGGCATTGAGTTTATACTTTATGTGCCTGGAAGCCATTGGAAATGCTGAGACAGGAAGTGATATGATCTGTTTTAAGATTTAAAAAGGTCACTTGGCTGCCAAGTGGGGGATAGATTAAAGGGTCAGAAATGGAAGCCAGGAGACCAGCTGGGAGATTATTGAAGTACGAAAGATGATAGAGGCTCAGTTATGGAGACTAATCAAATTCAGGACAAATTTAAAAGTTAGAGGTTACAATACTTGCTGATATATTGGGTATGGCATGTAAAGAGAGGAGAGAAGCCAAAGAGAAACTTCTGTCCTGAGTGATTAGATGAATGCGTTCAGCTAGGGTAGAAGCAGGTTGTATGTAGAGGTGTCCTATATAAAGAATTATGCTTTAACCATGATAACCTTGAGATGCTTATTAGGCCAGTAAGAGGAAATGTCACATAGATAGTCAGAATCCTGTGTTTGGAGGTTGGGAGTCCTCAGTATATTGAAGATCTTTAAAAGCCCAAAGATTGATTGAGATTACCTAAGGAGAGTGTAAATAGAGAATAGGGGGGAGGTTCAAGTTCATGGACCCTATATCCTATACAAATTGGCAAGAAAGGGAGCTGACAAAGAACAAATCATTTCCTCCAATGAACTACCAAAAAACCCAGTAATCCCATTTTATATATATATCCTGTATATATATAGAATATATATAGTACATAAAATAACCTATAATTATAGAATATAGAATATATATAGGTACTATAATATAGGAGTCAGTCACATTTTGCTGTGGTTATTTTATTTTTTCTTTATGTCTTCCTAATAAGTTTCTTCTTTATTTTTGTATCAGGAACATCGCTTCCTGAGCTTATCACAAAGTAAATACTCAATAAATGTTTGTAGAATAAAAGGATGTCTAAATAAGTTCTCTAGAACTTGTCCAAGAAAATTTTCATAATGTATTTATGGAGCAAATTGATATAAAGTAACACTTAAATCTGTTATTGAAAGACAATGATAATGTATTTCTCTGTAAAACACACATTGCCCTTCTCTGAATTCCCTATATTTATCATTGACTCGTCAACAACTTTCATTTTGTTTTTATCTCATGTCTTCCATATTCATAACTCCTTATTCTTTACTTACTACTTTTCTTTAGAGACCAAGGACCTTTTCCACCATGCAATTTATTTTGATCACTGGCCACACCCTCACCACCCATTCCAAATATAGATCAGTTTCCACAAGGATGTGCAGTCACTGTCTATTGGCTCAATGGGCCAGACTTTCAGTTATCTACAGCATGTGAGACTGCATATAACTATAGACTTGGAGTATAGAGGCTCTCTGGGCACCTGGGTGGCTTAGTCAAGTATTTGTCTTCAGTTCAGGTCATGATCCCAGGGTCCTGCACTGCCAAGAGTGTGCTTCTCTGACTGCCTCTGCTGCTCCCCCTGGTTATGCTCTCTTTCTGTCAAAATAAATAAATAAAATCTTTAAAAAAAAAAAAGTATTGAGGCTCTCTGATAGCACACCTATGCCTGCGGGCAGGTATCCAGATGACTGTCTTTAGGTGTTTGCCTGCAGGAGCTCACTGAAAGTCAATGCAAATAAGGCAATTTTGCCTAGCAGAAGACATTAACCTGCAGGAACCTTGTAGGCACAGGTGTATTTTAGGACCATAACTATGTACTTCTTAAACATGCATATAACATTATACATTCATCATAAATAGTAGGTCAACAAGAAGGATACCCAATAAAGCAGGGGAAAGAGGAGATGTGTCAAAAAGCAGAATCACACGATTGCAGAGAATGCGTTCGTCTACTTTGCCATTTTGTATGCTTCATCTCTGCCACCATTCTGGCTGTCACTCCACCATGATTGAAAGAAAAGGTATTTTGAAAAATAATCTTAAGGCAG
The DNA here is from genome assembly GCA_004023965.1 of Spilogale gracilis. NCBI lineage: Eukaryota > Metazoa > Chordata > Mammalia > Carnivora > Mephitidae > Spilogale > Spilogale gracilis. The sequence continues at coordinate 25,132 of PITA01004098.1, read as the reverse complement.
TTGATAAATGGAAAATATAACTGAACCAAAAGCAACGTACTTGAAATTCTGTTGTGTTTTAAGTATAAGAAAGTAATTAAGTTTTTAAATAGCCACATAAAGTTCAAAAGCATTTTTCTATTTCTGATTTATACCAAGTGTTCAGTGCCAGCATTTAACAATTCGAGGTCACATTGAGCTACAGATCTGGAGAGCGTTTGAATGGCTGTTCTACATTTTCTACTTTTTAAATGTGTTAGCACTTTTAGTTATATTTGATCAGTGAAAGTATTAAAAAAAAATACCTCACCTCCTTCCCTAACTAACCACCTCATGGTGATCCTTTATTAAGCAAGAATCACTTCCGGGTTTTTATAGCGTGCACTGTGTCATCATACTCAGGCCTAAATGTTGCCTCAGGAACCCACCATTTCATTTATGTAAGGTTGCTCCCCAGCCTCCACCCTTCCTCACTCACATTATAACTTTCCTCAAACTAGTAAATGTATTCTCTGTTTTCTGTGCATCTTTTCATTCCTACCTCTACAACAGGAATTTTAATGGAATTGTACAGAAATTTCTTAAAAATAAAATGTGGCTTTGAACATACAATGGATGTTAATGCATGTGATGCTCTTGGGATTCAAGACCGTATTGGAGAGGGTCAGAAAAGAGTTATACTGCTTTATGCGTATTACGCTGCACACAAATTAAAACATATATTTGACATTTGCAGGGGATTTGGACTCTGCTATAATTTCATATGCAGGTGGGTGCTTAATAAATAATTTTTGGTGATAAGCCAAGAATATGCTGTATATAGGATTTGAGCATATGTTCCATGATATTAATGATAAAACATATGTTTAAAAACATTTCCATCCAAGCCTGGGACATATTGCCTCCATCTTTTACTGAACATCTTCTCCAAAAAGGCCTTCACATCTTGAAATAAAAACGTTTGAAAATCTAGGAATGTTTCTCTGGTCTCATTCTTTTTCCTGCTTGCCAAGAGCATAACCTTCAAAAATCTAAGTCTGCTAGTGCCTGTTTTGCTTTAAAACTTTTCAAGTCTGCAACATGGCACCTGGGACCCTCCACACATTTACAATCTGATCCTCATCTACTATCCTTTTCCTGTTTTGTTTTCACTCCATTTTTCCACTCACCCTTTTATACAGCTGTATTGGTCATTGTTCTCTGAACACATGATGAAGTTTCATACCTCCATACTCTTTTTAGTACTATTCAATCAGGCTGGAATGTGTTTGTCAACCTTCTTGGCGTGGTGAGCTCTACTCAGACTAATACCCCTTTTAAAAATGTTTCCTCTTGGGCACCTGGGTGCTCAGTGGGTTAAAGCCTCTGCCTTCAGCTCAGGTCATGATCTCAGGGTCTTGGGATCGAGGCCCCCATCAGGCTCTCTGCTCAGCAGGGAGCCTGCTTCCTCCCCTCTCTGCCTGCCTATCTGCCTACTTGTGATCTCTCTCTCTGTCAAATAAATAAAATCTTAAAATAAATAAATAAAAATAAAAATGTTTCTTCTGAGAGCACCTCCCGGCTTTGTCCTGTCCTACTTCATCTACCAGCCTTATTTTTCCAAGGTGGCTACTCTCTTACTTGCATCTCATCCTCTTCTTGGCTAATCTTTATATAGAGTGTAGGAAACGGCACAGGAGATGGGGATAAACATGGGTGAGTGACATTCTTGAGGAGCTTCTTCACATTTATTCTCCTTCTTTTGGATACTCCATTTATTTTATTTGTAAAATAGATTTTCAGTGTCAGAAATAACATGTTATTGTGAGGAGAATGTAAGCATTCAAGTTGTACACAATTAAGATATGGGGAAAATATGTAGAGAAAGTAGAAAATTATTCAATTACTTCAGTTCCCAGATTCTGAGGTAAACATTTTAAACAGCATGATGCATAGTCTTTCAGTGTTGTGCTGGTTTTTGTTTTTGTTTTTGTTTTTTTTTGCATACCTTATATCTAGAAAGTCAGATCTTTTTAAGAAAAATGTTATCTTTTTACTATACCGCTTCCTTTTGTTTAATTGTCCTCTTTGGATGTCTAAACAACCGGGTCTACCTTACCCCTTTATATCTTATTTAATACCCTGGTCCTTAAAACTTTAGTGCCTGCATAGATGGCTGAAAATTATTTATACATTGTTTTTATTGGTATTTAGTCTGTTTCCAGTTGTTTAGTATAGTCAACAGTGCTGTGGTGTATTTCCTAGAATATATGTCTTTTCCCATTTGGGACACCAAAAACTGGGGTTCACCTCACTCCATTTTCTATCCATAAGAATAATAAGAGATTCTTTAATCTAGAAAAATAATAAGTGTGAAAAAGAGAATAGAGATCGATTAAATACATACTAAGAAACACAAATTGCATATGTAGCTTCTTTATTCAGACATGATTATACACAGCAAACCATAAATATCAAGTAGCAGAGGCTTATATTATTTTACAACCCTCCGCATTTAATTTTGGAAGTCCTTAGTGTGTGGCTAAAGAAACTGCCTCTGACGTGATCTGCTTTGGAATATTCCTTTTCCTTAATAGTTAATGTCTGCCCCCCTCCCTTTTTTTTTAATTCCATGAAGTACTTTATTCACACTCAACTAAACTAGTTTAGTTTTTTGTATTTGGGTTCTTAATACCAATTAAAGGTGTTTCCATTCACAACCACCATTGTTCAGGTCCTACATACAGAGTTTCCCGTCTTTTTATATAATAGGAGTTATTTTCCTTTACTATGTTGTGAAATGTCTATTTTTTTCCCAGCAGATTGTTAAGGACCTTTCCACTTGTAGGGCTTTACGGAATTCTGCTGTCTATTATTTTAGCTATATTGATGTTTCTGATCAGTCATATTGTAGGATGGGCAGATATTTTTTAATTTCTTTGCATGCTACTGTTTGCTACCCAGAAAACAAGAGAAGATAGTGCTCCTTTTCAGAAAGAAGAACTCCCAGAGTCAAGATGGTCTCTTAGGTAGATTATTCTGTACCTGTCTGGCCACAGCAGCCTCCACTTTTACCATGTAACCCCTTCCTGCCACCATGTTGTAGGTCATGATGACATGTGTATTCACATGTTATCGCACCTATTTGTATACATGTCTTTCTAGCAGGAATGTAAACCTCTTGTAGGAAGGGCATATTTGTCTCATTCCCTTGTGTATAGCAGATACCTCACTCAAATTAAATGCTCAATCAATTTTGAAAAAGATTTACCATATGTATAAATAACTTTTCTCTTTATTAAAGATTGAATTATAAAGACTGCATTTTTAAGTTATTTAATGATACCGATCAGATTGATTGAGTTGAAATTTTATGTGTTGTTTGAAAAGAGAAAGGTAGCCATAGCTCAGAATTTTTATTCCCAAATAAACTTTAAAAAATTCATAAGGGCTTGAACAGCATCTCTTTTTGGACAGGAAGAAAGTTCTGGAAAACCTTTTTGTGGGACACCTGGGTGGCTCAGTCGGTTAAGTGTCTGCCTTGGGCTTAGGCCATGATCCCAGGATCCTAGGATGGAGTCCCACATTGCGCTTCCATTTAGCTGGGAGCCTGCTTCTCCCCCTGCCTGCTTCTCTCTCTGCTTGTGCTTATTCTCTCTCTCTCTCTCTGACAAGAAATAAATAAAATCTTAAAAGAAAAGACAGTGTGAAAAAAACCCAAAAAAACCTTTTTGTTATGAAGCATTGAAATCCAACAGCCATTTTTTAACTTCTTGCACAAGATTTCTTTCCTGGGGGGGGGGGGCGGGACTGGCTGAAAGAAAAGTTATAGGGCAACTAATATTTAGAGAAAATAATGCTTATTTGAAAAAAGGAGACTGCTTATGCTTCAACTTGACGGATAATTTTCCTTCATCATAATTAGAGCTTATTCTTCACAGTTATTTTCTTCATCTTTCTCTTAGAAGACAAATTAGAAGGCAGCTAGAAAGGGCAGTCTACAATTTTGTCACAACCAACTCTGTCCATTTGTGTTCTCTGTGAATATGTTGACCATCTGATGATAGAATGAACATAAAATGGAGGCATCAAACTACCAGGGCTATTTAAACCCTTCATTTTCATTTATGCTAGTTGCCTCCACCATACTTCTGCAAATAATTATATTCCTTTGTAGGAACAATTTTGACTGTCATTGCTCCTAACAGATTTCTTTAAATGTGCTCTTTGAAAAATCTGGCTAGAAATGCTTTCTAAACCCATATATGCAGTGCTTTAACCTCAGAGCCTCAATGTATTCTGCCTCTCTTGAATGAGAGTAGGATCTAGGGATGCAGTTTTCCCTGCATTCAGTCTCCTGTATAATATGGGTTGATCCATGTTCTGCTTTCTAGAATATACTGCCTGGCCACTGGTACTAGCTTCTACTATAAAAGAATTCTTTATGTTATCTACTGACTTTTGCACCTATACTCTCTGATCGTTTTGTATATTCTAACAATTTCTACTGAGAGTTTGTGTGCCTAGTTTGGTTGTGTGCAACCACTCATTAATTTTTCTCTCAGAATTATCTCCTGTATGCTTTCTCAATCTCATTCTTCAGGTAAGTGAAGTGTAGAAATGGGAAATACCAGCCTCCAAATCGTTTGAAAATATTACATGTGAAATTCTATTTGTGGAGTGCCTGGGTGGCTTAGTGGTTTAAAGCCTCTGCCTTAACTCAGGTCATGATCTCAGGGTCCTGGGATCAAGGCCCACATCTGGCTCTCTGCTCAGCAGGGAGCCTGCTTCCTCCCCTCTCTCTGTCTGCCTCTCTGCCTACTTTTGATATCTCTCTGTGTCAAATAAATAAATAAATCTTTAAAAAAATTCTATTTGTGATTTATTTGTCCAGAGGACTACGAATATTTTTTGTTTTGTATTTTGAATTCTTTCCTCACCATGCTAATTGTCAGGGCAGCCAGAATCCTCCAGGCCTCCTTAAAGACACGTAGCCCGCTGAAGTCCATGATCCTATGTATCAGGCATTTTATATTGACTTGTGTATTTATAACGTATTTGGCTTCCACTATCTCCTTCCATACTGGAAAATGAGCAAATGTAGGGGTATAATATATTCACTACATAGTAGTAACTTTAAAAATATCTAAATAACACTTGGTAATACCAAAGATTTTTAACCTTTCAATAAGCATTTTATCAGCATGCAGGAATCTTCAAAATAAAAGACAATTATGTACCTTTACTAAACATTTTCTTCCTGACTAAAAATACTCACCCAGAAGTCTCAAATCCTCCAGGAATTATACCAAACTGGTACTAGACAATCAATTGTCAATTTTAGTTGACATATTAATCCATCTCTCTCTTGGCTATGCTTTGGTAGGTCACCTGTATTGTATTAATCAGAAGGCTAGTGGATGAAATTGGATAACAATTTTGTACAAGGGGAAGAAGGTGGGGAAAATACATAAATTCATATCTGGCTTAGCATCCAAGTAGAAAATTTTAAATCTACGAGTTAGCTGTCAATTCATATACACTAAAAATCAGGAAGCAGCAACCGCAAAGATGCTAGCTGATTTAAATGAGTATAATTTTCAAAGAACTTGGAGCCATTATTTCTTACGAGCAGACTTTTAAAAATGTGGACAGTCTTGTGCACACAATAAAAACAATAATAAGACCGCACTACACCTTGGTCCATTAGGGTCAGTAATTCTAAGTTAACCCCAACTTCCACTTGATATTTACTACTAAATAATATTTGGAAATCTAATTCCTAGCCAGCTTTAGTTCTCCAGTTTATGGTATATAGCTAGAGGATGAAGAACACTTTCCAGGTCATTATTAATTCAAAATGTATTTATTATTCTTATCAAGAGTTTAGTAGTACTTTCATTAGCTCTGCCTCTGTAACTTCCCAAAGAGTTGCATTGTGTGGATTTATCAAGTTAGCATATTTTTATGACTTACTTGATTAGAAATGATAAAACATTCAAATTATATGACCAGAGTGAGAAATAATGTTCCTACTTTTTTAGTTCTGATATTTTTGAGGAAATAAAAGGAAGTTTCCTTCTTATTTGTTCTCCAGGTAACTTTAAAGTGTTTAGCCAGATTAAAGTAATAAATGAAATTTCTCACGCTATTTTATCTGTTAATAAGCTAGAGTCAGGAATGAATAGCTGATAAACATGAAAAGACAAAAGAAAAGGAAAATTTGACACACTAGTAGAAATTCACAATTGTAATTGTTCCCTACAAAGGTACTCTTATTTTGTAGGTTTGAGATCTAAATTTTACCACTTTAGTATTTTTATTCAGATGACAGAAAGGAGTTTAACTTACAATTAATTAGGAGACATTTAGCCGTTTTTATTTTATAGGTCAGTTTTCCAGGATGGTTGTATAGAATCTCATATGCTTGCAAATATTTCAAAAAAAGAAGTAGGGTGCTTGGGTGACTCAGTAAATTAAAGCCTCTGTCTTCAGCTCAGGTCCTGATCTCAGGGTCCTGGGATTGAGACCCGCATGGGGCTCTCTGCTCATGTTAATGTTTCCTCCTCTCTCTCTGCCTACCTCTCTGCCTACTTGTGATCTCTTTCTCTGTCAAATAAATAAATAAGTAAATCTTAAAAAAAAATGGAAATAAAAAAAAGAAATAGAAGGAAAAAAATTGTACAATCAGTTCCTTGGTGACTTATAAGCTATGTTTGTTACCATGTAATAAAACACTTATCTGTGTTCCAGTCTCAAATGTCACTTGTAATCTCTGTCTTTCTCTGTCTTTGTAAACTGTTAATAACAAAATATCTGGATTTAAGGCAGGGAAAGAAGAGGAAAATATTATGTAAATAGAATGGAATGTCTCTCTAAGTCATGTCCACCAAAATGCACATGTAATGCTCAAATTCTATGAATGCTGCCTTGAAGGTTATAGTCCAGTAAAATTACAGATAGATTTTAGAATCAAGTTTTAGAAATAGTAAACTTATACTTGCTTATACAAGCATCTGAGGGCTGTGTGTTTGCAGTTATAGTCTGTGGATTTCAATGTGACACTAGGAAAAGCTTTTCAGCGACAAAGTAATGGTGGATGGAAACAGTCTAGTTTATTAATAGCCAGCTCTTCAAGACCCCAGGGAGGAGATAGAACATATAGCTATAAAATTAATGCAAACTTAGAAATAGATGGTAAAGTCTGTATTATCATCTCACAAGTCTTACATATCTTTAGAATGCTGATATTTTAGAGAACAAACAATTCGCAAGTTAGATAAAGAGAGATATATCTAAGCTGCTTTCATACGAAGGAGAATTTTAAACAAATGAAAAACAAACAAACAAAAAACCTTGTTAGTAAATTCTTTGCATCTATCTGTGGGACTATAACGTATTTCCTTGCTTGGTAATAAAACATTAACATCGATCTAAACCACTAAAGAAAATCCAATTTTCAACAGGAGTTTTGGATAATTTCAGATAATCATCAAAGAAAGCCCATATTCAGCAGTGCACCTGTAGTGTTTGGAGTGATTGCTTGGGATGCTTGCAGAGGAGCCATGCCCTAACTTCTGAATAAGAAATATTTTGCAATATATTGATCCTGAAAATATGCCCAATCCAAAATAAAATTGTACTCAGTTCTTTTGTTCCTCCTACCATATAACTTTAAATCATTTCTTAGAAATGATTGGCAGCTTTATTTCCAATTTCACAGATTTTAGAGGGAAATCAAATTCCTTCTTGTTGAACCATGCATTTTGCATGAACTTATGCATTTAATTTGTTATACCATTTTCTTGCTGCTGGAACAAGCAAGTTTTGTCTGGTTGTTTATTTTTAGTGTTGCTTTGATTTTTATTTGTATGTTTGTTTTTGTTTGTCTCAACCACTGACATATAATGATAGGACAACTAACGCCATTGGCAAGCGCTGAGGAATTTGTTGTAATCTCAAACGGTGCTTTTTAAAGGACAGAATCGGTATACAGAAAGCTGGGTGTGGGTACATTCAGAAATTACAGAAAAAATCAAAGTGAGTGACATTAGACATTTACAGCACATAATGTACAAACTTTAAAATGCTGACTTTCAAATATGCATACTTCATTTCTTAGGAAAGAAAAGAAAATAGATGCCATGCAGTTAGAAAGGTAAATCATATGATTATAGAAGTGAATCTGTTTTTAAATTTTAGGGCGGTTCTGTTCTCATCCTACTTGTGATTGCCAGTCTCATTGGAAAAAAAAAAAAAATGACCAAGAACCAAGGCTTTGATTTCTATGCTGTGCTTATCTCAGAGGACTTCAGGGTTTTCATTGCACATTTTCCCCCTTATTCCTCTCAGAACGTTGGCTATCTAATCACTGCTCAGTTATGAACCTAATTTATAAGGTTCATAAAGAGAAAATGGGTGCTAAAAAGAGTTTTTAATAATTACCTGTGAGTTTATCTAAACAAGATAATCCATACTTTATAAAATCCTACCTTAAATTAAATTTGCATTAACTCACAAAGATGTTCTATGAAGTTTTTACCTTGTAGCTACATCAACATAGCAATTAAATTAGATAACACACACCCAAAAATGAATGGAAGTGTTTTCTGAAAGCCATCCAACTAAAAAGCTAGCTGTCACTGTGCTATGAAAATCAAATTGTATTCCTGCTAATTTTCTTTGTTCTTATATATTCAATGTCTATATAGCCATATCCAGGCTTCTTTATTATGTCATTAATTATTTATAAATGAATACTGTTACAGTAACCTTTTTGCAACATCCAAATAAAATGTCTAAGAAAGGATGTATTCTGGGACTAAATTGACAAAGAGATGGTAAAGGTATTGCTGAATCAGCTAAACATACCATACTGCTTAGAGTAAGCATTTAGGTTTCACACACACACAAATCTAGTTTTCTTTTCCCAAGTTACTGTCAGTTTTGTAAAATGGCAGGTTAAACTGATGTTTCTGCTTTTTCATAAATGTTTATCTGAAAATGATTGGGTACTGTCAATCGAAGTCATGCAGAAACGGTATACCAATGAAAGAATCTATCTTGTTATGTTAATTTAATTACTACCTAACATTTGAAGGTCTTATATTATCATATATGTTTAAAGATTTGTTGCTGACAGATGATCATTGTAATGAATGTGCTTGGGATGGTATAGACTTTAGGAGAGTAAATTTACCGTGGTCATAAAAATGGGCTTTGATTTCTGCCTGCTTTCACCTCTTTCACAGAGATAAACACTTAGATAAAGTTAACCCGAAATTTATTTATTATATCGGATTTCAGTGTAGCTCCGAAGTGCATGCCCTTTCATACTGTGTCTCATTGACTTACTCTCCAGCTTTTCTTCTTCCAATATCTGTCTCTTTCAGTTTTAAGTTTTCGGCAAATCCTGTGCATTCTCCTTTTCCTCTTGCCTCTTTCCACCTTTCCTTAATGTCCCCAAATTTCCAAAGTTGTATTCTTCACATTAAATCATTCAGCAGATCAGGTACTCATGAAAAGAAAGCTATCATGCTTGTTTCTGACCCTTCAGCTCTGTCAAATTTAGTAATAAACATGAAATGTGCTAAATTTTCTATCACGATTTCTATTGCAATGCTTAACATTTTAATACTACATCTAAAGTTTTTGACATTTTAATTCCATTTGTTTTACAAAGTTCATATTAATTGTGCTTTAAGGGATTTGATTCGTATATCACATCTATAGATAATGTAGGATTAGAACAATCTAAAATTTAAGAAACCCTGACCTTGAGATATGACAAATCTATATATAGCCTGAAGTTATATAGCACATAGCAATATTAGGAGTTCCATTAAGACAGTTTGTTAGAGCAGGCTCATATTTTGTTATCCTTTTAAGGTATAAATAGTCTTCTAAAATATTAAAAATATTCACAAGAGTTATTTTAAAAACTGGGGAATCTAAAAAAGATATAATGAAACAAAAAAGTGATCCTTCCTGGCAAACTTATACCCATTTGCACAATTATTTTCAGTTGTTTCTTTAAGTATTTTTTGTATCACAAGGTGATCCTGGGCATGCAAGTTAGTATCTTGCCTTTAAACATTCTATTCATGTAGTTTCATATCACAGGCATTTTCTAATAACATTTACATAACTATAAGAACATGGAGTCCATCTTTCTGGGTTTTACTCCTGACTTTGCCACTTACTAACTATATGTGAAGTATCCAATGCCTGTTGTATAATTTGTGTTGTATTAGGGCAAGCTATTCTTTATAAATACTTCAGATTATTTAGTGTTCTATTATACTTGCAGTGTATTTTATTAATGCTTTTCATACGATTTGACAGGCTATATTTAGTATTTGCTATTATACATAAATTCTGCAAGGAACATCTTTAAAATGTATCTTTCTTTTTTCCCCCAAATTTCTCCTTGTTTCCCTGAGGAGAGATTCATAGATGGGGAGTTACTGGGCCAATTGGGGTTGCTGTTTAAATGTTCCTGCTGCATATTGGCAAATTAATTTCTGTAAATGTCACCACATTATTCTCAAGCCATATTTGAAGGAGCCACACTCACTACTTCCATGTCACATGCTATCCTTTTAAAATAAAGGTCCTTTTTAACCTCTTTATGGACATAATTTTTCTTCTCAAACTAAGGAAAGGTTTTCAGTTCTGGAAATGTGTATGTGTTAGCATACCATGTACTGGAGTTGTACCTGAAACTTCTCTGGTAAACTGGAAACGTTTTCCATAGCATAAGAAAGATTTTGACATTCTCTTTGTCTATAGGTGTTTATTGGCATAAATATTGCATGAATATTTGCATAAAGAATACTAATTTATGCGTCAGAGCTACTCTGAGGTATACTGCCTAATGGTTCTGCCCAAAGACCCACTGCATAATTAGACGTGTAATGGTTAATGGTTCTTCTTACTTGGCAAACTTGACTCATCTCCGTGTACGTCATTAGTAAACTTTACTAAACACTTTGCTCAAGATTCTTTGATTGCTCTGTGTGTCTGTGAACTTGTTTTGGGTTGGTCAGCTCCTATGATCTAACCTCTAGCCTCTTTACCAGAAAGTGAACTCTTCAGAAGCAGATATAGGATCACATTTGTTTTACATTAAAAAAAAAGAAAGTTAAACATATAATTACTCTATGACCTAGCAAATTTACTCCTAGATATTTTACCTAAGAAATATGAAAATATAAATCCATAAAAAGACTTGTACAACAACAACAAAAATATCATATATATGACTTTTATATATATGATATTAAGGGGGGGAAATGTACAGATGTTTATAAGTAAGTATGGAGTAATATAAATGCTTTTAAATTTTCAAAAGGCACTGAAACATGCTAATTGGAAATTGATTGTTTCAAGGATTATCTGAAGAATTGGCATGCATTTGAAACTAAAGAAAGATTCAGGACTATAAAGTATGCTTTGACCTCAGGTAAGAAAGACTCAAGTGTTCTTTTCCTGAATTCATTCCTCTGATTCCACTTCCAGTTTTTAGAGGCTATCATTTCTTTGAGCATTAAAGTAAAGAAACAAAAACCTTGCAAGGAGTGTAGACAAAAGGGTTAACTTGAAGGTTCTAAAAATTAACTTGGGGCTAATTTCATCGTTTTAGCTTGTAAAGTATCTTTCTAGAAATAAGTTGCTGTTAATGACATATGTATTCCTTCCAAATTTTTGCTGCTTTCAATAAAACTTCATTCAGAAAAGTCATGTTTTAAGGGAGTCTTAGACCCATAAGCCAAATGCTATCAGCTTTAGAAATTCTCAAAATTCAGCAAGTTTATTTTTTTCATAGAAGAGTATAAAAAGTCCCAGAGTAGAAATCACTCTTTAAAATAGCCTATTTGATATTTTGGGTTATCTGAGATCACTGAATAACATGAGCTGCATAATCTAACTTTGTAAAGAAAGTTCACAAAATGGGGAGAGATGCTCTAAGGGAAGCTAATCTTGTGTCTTCACAGCTCATTTTGCCTAATTTCGCTAGTTTGTGTTGCAGATTTCTTACCTTGCTGCTCCACCACTTGGAAAGTTAACTTCAGTTTTCTCATCTTTTTTTTTAACAAGGGGCCTCATGGCATTGTTGGGGAACAGTTTAAAAAAAATCTAAATAGAGGGTTTAATATTGTGTTTGAAACCTAAAAACCACTAAATAATATTAGCTGATTATTATTATTCACAGTGATATGTTTCCTATCTAAAATAATGATATACATTATGAACACTATAGTGCAAGAAATTACCAGGATTCTTTTACTCAATTAAGTTTGTTTCATTTGATTTGATTCACATTTCCTTTGAAATCAAAATTTTGGTAGTGTTCTTAGGATTAAGGGAACTATACTAATAAATGTTATATTCCCTGATACAAACAAGCCCAAGATAGACGCAACCAACTCTATTTTTATTCAAACAGGTCCTGCTGCATTTTGCCCCTGTGCCTTGGTTCTATTATATGGCAACTCTTATTGTGAAGCTACACCTATAGCTGATAATTTTGTTAGTGTTGAATAGTCTGACTTTCTTCTGCTCTGCTTTGTATTTCCTCATAAAAGGCTTGCTTTCAGGTCCCCAACTTCACTTGTGGGTAGACACTTGATCTTATGTTAGAGAGGATTGGCACCGGCATTCCCAGACTTTCTAGGTTGATGACACTGTTGGTGGGTCAATAATTATTTCATGGCACTCTGAAGCTAAAATAAGTATAAACAATTTCATTTATTAAATAGTTATGACAAAAGTCTTTAATAAGCATCTGAAAAAAACATAATATAAAGGAATTAAAAGAAAAGCTTATTTTCAGGGCACCTGGGTGGCTCAATCGTTAAGCATTTGCCTTTGGCTCAGGTCATGATCCCGGAGTCCCAGGATTAAGTGCCACTTCGGGCTCCCAGCTCGGCAGGAAGTCTGCTTCTCCCTCTCTCAATCCCCCTGCTTTGTGTTCCCTCTCTAGCTCTGTTTCGCTCTGTCAAATAAATAAGTAAAATCTTAAAAAACCCTGATACTTATTTCACATACAGTTACATAAATGAAATGTCTGTGCCTGCTGAATATTGTATATGTGAACAGTAGAAGCTGATCTGATACCACCCTCTTAATTTCCTGTTACATAGTGTTTTTTGCTTGGGACTTTCTTTTTATCACAGGAATTTCCAAAGTCTCAGCTTTGCAAAAATATGACATCATAGAAGAAAAGGAAAAATCTAATGCTGGAACTGTGAACTACTTCAGGCTAGCAGTTTTCATGGTATTCAACAGATGTTGGGTAGAGGAATACTTCAGAATTCTTACATATGTCACAGTGGTTATGTGAGTTACTTATGATACTCTAGGGTACCTTAGTGCAGTCTAGAATCCGAAGGACTATGCATTATGTGCTGGTCTTCAAGGCACATTATTCATGACGGGGTTGCCATCTCTCATTTTGGAAGAGAATTTTCTGAAATTGACATTTTTATTTAGGTACTTCCAATTCTAGCTGAGGAAAAACAAAGTGTCATACAAATTTGTCACTAAAATTTAACTCTAAAATTGACTAAAATTTGTCACTAAAATTAAACAGTGAATTTATGACTGTTTCTTTCTTTCTTTTTTTTTTTTTTAAATATTTTATTTATTTGACAGAGAGAAACACAGCCAGAGAAGGAACACAAGCAGGGGGAGTGAGAGAGGGAGAAGCAGGCTTCCCGCCGAGCAGGGAGCCCGATGTGGGACTCGATTCCGGGTCTCCGGGATCATGACCTGAGCCGAAGGCAGTGGTCCAACCAACTGAGCCACCCAGGTGCCCCTTGACTGTTTTTTATCTGATTAAGAAAGAGGAAGACGCAATGACATTGGCCTGTATGAGTTATTATAAGTTCTCAAATGGTAGATTTATTCTTTTTTTTTTTTTAAGATTTTATTTATTTATTTGACAGAGAGAAACACAACGAGAGAGGGAACACAAGCAAGGAGAGTGAGAGAGGGAGAAGCAGGCTTTCTGCTGAGCAGGCAGCCCTATGAGGGGCTCGATCCCAGGTCTCCGGGATCATGACCCAAGCTGAAGGCAGTCACTTAACCAACTGAGCCACCCAGGTGCCCTATCAAATGGTAGATTTATTCTTACTTCTACCTGACATTAATAGACATAAAATCATGGGCAATCACTTTGCCTCTGTGGCCTTAAATTTCCTCATTGGATGAAATGAAGGTATTGAGCTAGGTAGTGTCTGAGTAAAGTTCCAATCTAAAATTTTTTGTTTCCATGACACTAAGTAGATAGAAGTTTTCTTTGGCTCTGTTTCCTCAGCACAAAGTACCTTGCTAGCTAGTATTCTGAAGATATTGGCATTTACTAGTGTTTAAAATATCACACACGAAGTTGATTTGTATTATCATATCTTATTTCTAGATATGCTTGTTTTCAATTATTTTCCTTTCTTTGTAATTTCTTTGATTGAAATTAAATCACAGGCAGCAGATTTTTTTCCTTTCTTCTTTTATCTTCTGAACTGCTCTACACACAAAAATCTATCAAAATCTTCAATAATGGAAAAGTCAGCAGTTTGGAACTATGATTTTCTTTCACAGTAAGTTATGTAGGTCAAATTTCTTTTAAAGCAAAAGGATTTAAACATCTAGTCTTAATTCATTTGTGAGTACACAATCAGACATAATTTAATCATCAAAATTTTGGTTCTTTTTGGACTGTATTTTCCTTAGAATACTTAAAAAGGAATAAATGAGAAGTGGAATCTCAATCTATTTCATTGAACAAAGGAAGGGAAAGAAGAGTGGATATCTCTAAGGAGGATGAGTTATAACACATCATAATCTGTGTGTCTGTTACCCATTGAGAAATACTACAGATTTTAAGAAATTTGCTAAAAACTGTTTATCAATTAAGAATGGAGAACATGTTCAAAAGGGAAATTCACTCATAAAAAATAATTAAATATTTTTAAAAATATGCCTTGGCTTTTCCAAACATTATCAGGTAGTGGATCAAAAGAAGTCTAAATTGCCAAAAGTAATTTAAATGGTTCAGACTTTCTTCAGAATAGCAGCTTGTATTGTGTTAAACTCCTCAAGAGTGTCTCAATAACCTAAAGTACTTTTATCATCCTTATTAACTTCCATTCTCTCCATTACTTTTAATATTTTAGAAGCTACTTGGATGTTGTTCCTAACTGTTGCAAGAATTGTTAGTGTTATGTGAAGTCTACTGTGACAAATAGCAATAAAGAGATCGACAAATGCTAGCAAGGCAGCATCTCCAATCTTTAAATATCTGACTGTGAAATATGAATTTATAACCTTGGTTTCAATTTTTAGCTTAAGATTGTAAAAATCTATGGGGCATCATTGGCTAGATCTTATATATATTCTTCCAATGAGCCATATTAGAACCCTAAATTTCTTATCCAATCTACTTGACCCTTCTACTTTCCATTGTAGCTACTGGCATCATCATGCCTCCTAGTTCAATTTAGAAAGTGTGAATCCATTTTCAGGTCCAACTTTTTCATCAGCTTTTACATTAAACAGAAGACTAAGCCCTGTTTAGTTTTTTTCATATGGTATCTATGAAATCTATTTGCTACTCTTGAGAATATTCCCTCCTATAGTGCTAATCTCCTCATTAGTCATCTTCATATTCTTCTCTTTCTTACATTTATTTTAATCTATACACTAGCTCCACAATTTTCTTCCTGTAATTGAAATGTCACTCTTTGTTGCTTACAAAAATAAAAACAAAACAACAAAAAAAAAAACCCACAGAATAAACAACAACAACTAAAAACCCTTTAAATTCCCTTTGCACTTAATTCTCAATACAACTTGATCTCTATACTACTTCTCTGGACATATTTCCCAAGATCTTCCTTTCACAATCTAGGTTTTCTAGGTATGGACAAACTCACCATTCATCATATTAGTCTGACAGCCCCTTTTCCCAGACACACAATTCTCATATTTCCACCTGAAATGCCTTCTCACCATATTAGTCTGACAGCCCCTTTTCCCAGACACACAATTCTCATATTTCCACCTGAAATGCCTTCTCACCTTAAATTTTTGTTCAAATTTTGCTCAGTTTTTCTTCCTATTTAAGGCTCAATATTTGTGGACTATTACCCCAAACCAATACCAAATAGAATCAATGTCTTTTAAATTCCTATACCATTTAATCTTTAGTTCCATTATATTAGAGTCTGACATGTCATAGTGACCATCTCTCCTATAAGGCTGTGAGTTCCTCAAACCAAGAACTCACAGCATCCTCATCTTTGTATTAATATACAGTTTTGCATGGGATCCATGCAGAATAAATAGTTGTGACATGAAGCATCTTGTAAATTGAGCAAACAGAATTGTAAGAATTGAGTGATTTGGTCAAGCTCAGAATTGAGAAATAAATTCCCTAGTTTCCCAAGCTACAGTGCCTCTGATAGCAGCAGCAAAGATGCCACTGTCATTTTAAGACACCATCAAGTTTGGAAGCTGCAGACTATAGAACCTCACTGTTTTTGATCCAATGGGGAATGCTGCCCACACCATTTCAGGGTGTCATCTAATTAGGATCCTTGATGCTTCTGCTATGAACCTTATCATCAAAATGGATGCATCAGATTCAGCGTCTCTTGCCACCTAACTCAGTTCCAAATCTAAGACACAAAATGCATTTGGCAGAAACTAAATTACAACAGAATTGCAGATACGAGAAGACTGGCAAGTGGAAATTTTCATTTTCCAAGCCTCTGTAGGACAAGATAGCACAATAAAGAGTATTCAAAGCTAAGGTTGCATGCCAGTTTTTGGTACCTAAAAATCCTCTCCTAGAAGTATGTCCATCCATATATACTGTTCTTCCTAAATGGAAGTTTCAAAACAAGAACAACTGGAACTACAACATGGTCTTGGCTAATGTGATGCAACTATCCCTCTACAAAAGAAAATTACTCTTATCAAGCTGCATTCCCATCTCTTATGATCATTTCTCTTCTAGAGAAATCTTAATATCTTAATATTTTACAAACCAGGGATACAAGTATAAAGTTAACCACCACCCACACTGAATATAAAATTATGGGAGAAAGGAAGAGATGGAGGAAAATACAGCTAATATGAAAATAGGACATCACAGAACAAGGAAGAATATGTGGTTATTTACTGAAGACCTCATTCATCCAGCTGGTAGTGATGCTGTGGTTGTTATTTACAATCTCCTTCCTTCTCTTTCAAGTCCATGTTTCCTTTCCTTCTCATCCAGAGCCTCACAGGATTCTTTATTTGGTTGGTGACTCAGAAATTCATACCTGGAGGTCTGAAATCTCAGAGGCCTCCCTATGGTGAGGTGTTGTAGTTTTTCCTTTCACTGTTTAGCAAAAGATATGGCAGTTCTATCAGACACAGAAGATGATTCACTGGGTTCCAAATCTTTTCTGTGTCCTAATGGGCAACAGCCACCCTTTTCCCATGATTAATGAGGATTGATCACCATAGCCCACACAGTAAGCTTCTTTCGTGCATGTTGATTAAATGTCATGAGACTATAGAATGGCCAGGAGGCAGGCTAAACTCTTGAGTTCAACAGAGATATAATTACGTTCCCTTGTGGAAGAATTTCTTCTTTGGGGATTAAAATCTCTAAACTAGGAGAGGCCAAGATCACAGTGATAGGAAGCAGCATTTTGTAAATGGGTCATAAAGTGGAATCGTGAGCGATACAACTCCTCTTCTCACAGTTGCTTCCAGACCTATGTATTCCAGCTGTGGCAAAAACACCATTACACCAGTTGTTGGTTAAGAATATTATAACACATCACCAGATCTTATGAAGTTATTTTTAAGTCTATACCACAACTGAGTGGTAAACATGGTCTTCCATTCTTTTGTAAGTCTCACTGTCTCTGAAAGATGGAACACGTGGGATGGCTATTGAATCATGGGATAACTATCCCCTTGCTCTACTTCTTTTGCTATTGAGATTCTTGGTCAGAGGCAGTCACGTGTGGGATATATTAGAGTGAAGAAGGCATTCAGTAAGTTTATGGATATTGTTTGCAGAATCATTGTGGGGAGGAAAGACAAATCTTTATGCAGAATAAGTGTGTGTTCTAATGTTGGCAAATTGCTACTTATTCTATTATCAGAGGAGTGCAATGCAAGGGGCATTTAGCCAGGTGGTAGGTGGTTTTTCCCAGTTATGGTGCCATACTGGAGGTCCAGCCTTACTTTTTTTCTCTGCCCATTAACAGGGTACTGAGGCTAGAAAATACAACATCTATTCCGGGTATCTACGTGGCAAGCTTAGAAATCAAGAATTCTACTAAGGAAAAGGTCAGGAAGCAACTTGTAGCCTCTGCCACAATATTTATCCAGTGATACAAATGTAAATCTTTTCTCAGCTTAAATTTATGTTATTTTCACAATAGATAGAAGTGAAAATTATAAAGCATTATAAATTAAAATGCTTATGTGACTTTATTGAGCATTGGTGTTAGGTCATTGCACATATTGTCCCACTGGATTTTCCACATAGTCCATAAAGCTAGTTTTAACATAGGTATTTAATGTTTATTTTAAGATAGTTTGATATAGGCATTTAAAAGGCTAAGGGATTTTTAAGATTTTGCCTATGATCAGAGGGTCACAGCTAGAAGACAAGCTCAGTGTCTTTCCAAATTCTACCACTATTTCTTAAGCAGAGGTACTGTTTAACTTATTATGTGGTTGGATCAAGTGGGTAAAATTTATTTATAGTATTTGCAGTGTACGAGGCACTAGGTAAGCATATCATACAATTTCTCATTTAGTCTTCTTCTTGACCACATTAAATGTGTATTTTATCTCCATTTTGTAGTTGATAAAATTGAGGCTTAAAGAGTTCAAACAATTTACCCCAAGATGATAGAGCTGATAACAGGATTCAGCCCACGGCCATAAGACATCAAGGCACACACTTCTAAAAACACACAATGCTGTCTTTGGAAGTAAAATTATATGAGAACCAGGTTAATGGATTACATGCTAATAATAATATATAATTTGTTTTAAGACTTAGGAAAAGGGATATCAAGGGTGCTTCTATGAAGAAACACCCATTTCTACATGAGAATTATATGCATAGTATACAAAAGAGTCTAAATAAAAATTTCCAGTTTAATCTATATCCTATAAAAATATTGAAGTACCAATGTCAATAAATTCCTTTTGAATCAAATTTATTATGGAAATGAACATTGCATATGTGTATTTTTACCCTAAAGATGAAGTTATTCAACTTTATATAAATATATCGTCATAAAAGTCTTCTTTTTAATACTCATTTTATGATCTAGATTATGCTCCATAAATAATCAACAATGGACATTTAAATTAGACATTTATGTTGAGTATTATGGTTTTTAAGAATAATTTGACATGTCTGTGAAATGGAAGTTTAAATATTCTGACATATTTTATGTGTTTTTAAGTTAGGAAAATCTTCAAGTAGCTTACTGTGCTCTAAATGTAGAAAAGGCTTATGTACAATACAGATCAGAGCAAATACTTTATCCAAAAGAAAAAAAAAAGCAGCACTCTGAGAATAGTAAAATGCTTAGTTTCCATGGAATGTGTTTGACAGTAAGATTTTTAAAAGATCTAAGAGGTTGACCTTTCTCCCCCCCAAAGTAAGTAGACTTTTTAAAAATGAGCACATCTGGTTTATGTTCCTAAACCTCTGGCCTTTAAAAGCTTTGTTCCCAATTCACACAAAATACCATTCAGGATTGCTTGACATAGTGACCCTTCCCTGTAGGTGGTTAGGTGAATAAAGTCATTAAATAGAATCAGGAATTCAATATATATATATAGCATTTACACACACACACACACACACACACACACACACACACACACACCCTGCAAGTTAACATTTGCATCCTGAAATGATTAGTAAACGGTTGCTGCTCATGGGCATATCTTAAGCAATTTTATTTTCTGAAGTTCTAATTATAAAATACTATTTTTCCCGAAGCAAATTTGTTTTTCTTTGTAAATAGTTACACTGAAACTATTATCTGGTAATTTAGAACAAAGCCCATAATGTTAAAAATGGAAGGTTTTTTGTTTTATTTCAAAACTCCAGTGTTGCCATTAGGGGAAAAAAGCCACTGAAAGGGTACTCAGGTTGGATCCATAAATCCAGATGGCCGTTCAACATTTAACAAACTCTTTGGTACTCAATTGAGTTAAACATTAAATGGTGCATTGGCAAGGACGATTTCATTTCTATGAGGCCACTAATAAAATGCTCAGAGTTATTTGTGTAGAGTGTAATTCCTTGTGACTTTGCCTTCCATTTGCCTTGAGGACATACCAGTTTAAAAGTGTTCAGCACAGTACACCATGCATAACAGGTAATCTGCCTAATTAAGTCCTATAAGGATGTTCTAAGTAAAATGCTGAAGAGCTCCCATAACCTCTGCTTCACCCTCCCCATGCACCAGAGCCTCTGAGATTGAGAAACCCCAGCCATTAACTCGAGTGTTTACACTTGAAGCTCAAATTCTACTTTGCCAGAATGGCTCATTTCACATTTTACAAATCTGTTTTCTCATTTGTAGGCAGAAAGAGTCTGTCATTTTTTTTTATATTATAATTCTTAACTTGGTCTGATAGTGAATGATCTAACATATAACTGCAATTCATATTGCAGAAATCACAGTGTGACTGTGACTGCTATATTCAGAGACCTAATAAGATTTACACCCATATTTTGAGTGCTTTCATTTGGTATATTTCAATGAATTATTAATTATGACCAACAATAAAATATTATTTTGCTCAGATGCACAGCAATAGGAAAGATGCCCAAGAGAAATCTATCTGACAGCTCAAAACAGAATGGCCAAAATCCACTCATAGGTTACTCATCCAACGCAGCATGAAGCATATTTGCCCATCAAATGGACTCAGTGAATGTTTTTCTCAACTTGTCAATGTTTTATTAAGAGAATAAAAGTCAAACTTTATGATTCAAATAAGAAAACTCAATTTAATGATTAAAATAAAATATCATAGGTGAATAATAAGCTTTGTGGAAAGCTCAATTATACTAGAAATTGATAACAATGATTTTTATTCAAGTAACATCAGTATAGCTAGAATCATTATACTACATAATCAAACTGCATATTATATATTATTTAATCTGCTTCTATTGATACAAAATACTCACTTCCTCTTATTACACTATTTATAATAATCTTTTCCATTCTACTTAGTAAAATATTGCAAGAGAAACATCATATTAATCACTGACTCATCTTATTTTCTTTTATTCCACACATTGGACTGATAGCCGAATCAGTCGCACTTACTCATTCTACGTACATCTTTTAAGTGTGTTCCTTCTTTATTTATCCTTAGAGAGACTGTTTCAAACTGGACTTGGGCAGCATACTTTTTTTCCTCAACTGTACAAGTAGCTCAGTAATAAATCCTCCAGTCTGTTACCTAAGATATCCTAGGGATATCTTAGAGGAGTCAACTAGGGTACTGGCTAGTCACTGACAGACTTCCTCAGACCACTTCAGTTGAGTCATCAGTGTCTAATGACTAGTCACTAGTTCCCCAGTCCCAGAAAGAAGTTAATTGTAAATCCCAAGAGACAATGAGCCCTATGAATAGCTTGGGGTTAGTCAACTAAACACACACATGCCTAATTTTAGACCCAAATAATTGGAGGGAGAATTTTTAGTCCAGAACTGGATTTGATTCCTTACTATGTGAGGACCTTGGGGAAAGTTATTTAATTCCTACACCTCAGTTTCCTTATCTGAAATAGTAACACTATATAGGAGACTGAAAAAATCTTGTGGAATGTTTACAATGTCAGGCACATAGACACAGGGCTCACAAAATGTAGTTAATATGATTGGATTAACCATTACAGTTCTCAAACCAACCTTGTGTGTCAGAATAGTTACTTTTGTCATTGCTTGAACTATATCGGCCATTATTCTTTCTTTAAATTTCCATAAGCCCCTCATGATCGTTAAGCCTGTGCTTCAAAACAGGTAAGTTGGATTTTGTACATATCTTCAACTGAGGCTCTTAATTTTATTCCCCCCCCCATTTCACTACTCTTCTATAAAAGCTTTAGAACAGAAATCAGAGACTACCAGTTGACACTGAGATTCTTTTAACCTTAAGTGTTTTTTGGAACTATTTGCTATTTTAAAAGAAAATGAGTTTTCACATAAAAATCTGGATTTTCCTCTTCTTAAAAAATTCAGTTAGGCATTAGTGGACTCATGTCAGCTCACAGCAAAACCAGTTGGGTCTGGATAATGGCTCCCGTCTTTTAACAGTTTATTCATCATAAATCAACCTGCTTCCCACGTATCTTTTACCTTTGTGTTCCTTACAGGCATTTAACCTTGTGTTCTCTGCCTCAGAATCTTGTCCTAAGGCTAAATTATGAGTCTAAAATGCTTGCGTGTGATATTTTACTTTTCTGTGTTCCTCCTTATTTTGAAAATATTTTGGCATCACTTAATTCAGTCCTGTCTAGACATGAAACTTTTACAACTAACCTGTCTAAGTGTTCCGTTCAGTACTTTACTTTAGGTTCTGTGTTTCTAATAACATGCTTCTAAAATTCAATTAAAATCAACAGACATTAAGTGCCAGCTATGAGACATAGGACTGTTACAAGTTTATAAAGGGTGATGCAATGTAAAGAAAAACAAATGCCACAGAAGACTTAGTCTTAATGTGGAAGAGAAGCAAATTGAATTCTAATATGAGGCTAAGTATAATGTGATATAATACTGTTGCAAACAAAAACGCTATAAGCACAGAAGAAAGTCCTCGTGGTAGCATGAGAGAAGGTACTTAGAAACAGTGACATTTGAACCAGGCCTTGAAAAGTGGCATTGATTTGAAGAAGAGGAAACAGAGGTACAGGACAAGAGGAAAGACAGGATACACATGGAAAGGCACACATGGAAGATGCGATTGCTGTTTTGGAGATGAAGGTGTAATGGGGAAGCAGATGGAGTATAGTGGAGGATAAATATATTAAGATTATGGCAGCAAAAATGGTCACTTGCTTTACTCTTAGCTCAGAGAGTTAGGACTTTATTTTGAAGGCAATAAGCAATTACAGTTTATAAGCAAAAGAGTCCTATCACATGAGTTTCATGCTAGTTGAACATAAGGCCCCACAAGCATAAGATATCAATGAGTAGAATGAAGGTAAATGAGGGTTGTCCAATACAAATTTCCACTCATAAAGGGATAAACCTACATGGCCATTATTGACAAAATAACTCACTGGCTCCATAGCAGTAAGGGACTGGAGAAGGTAAAAACTTTGGAGTGTCAGGGACAGGCATGGTGTGAAAGGTTGATCTTCAGTTTTTTTGTTCTGTCATTTGCAAGATGGATAATGAGAATCCATTTTCATGTTCATTCTGGACATACGTGCCCCACGGTCCAGTTCCAGATTAAGAGCGGTCATCCCGTGCAGACAAGAGCAGATGTGGCTCTTCAGCAAATGCTTTCCATAACTGATCATTTGTCTTCTATTTCTTACTTTTAATTATCTGACTTCCAATTCATCTTGTTTACAAAAACTTTTAAAATGCTGTGATAATATATTTATGTACATTTTTTATTATGTTAAAACCATCTCCTTTTTCAAGATCACAGATATTATTATTATTCATACATTTTTATCTCTCTGGGATTAAAATTTGCAGGATCAATTTTACTAATGAATATTCCACTAAAAATAAACAGACTTTCTTTACTTTCAAGGTTACTATAAGAGGTGTTTTCCAATTTGCTGTGAACAAATAATCATAGGACAACTGGGTTTTGTTGCTTTTTTATTCTAAGTGAAAAAGGCTAAAGAGAAAAACTGGGAAGTGAGATTTTTCTAAAAGTATTTGTATGTGTGGCTCTTAATATCTTTATTATCCTTGACTTACATTTGATTTTTGTTGATTTTTTTTTCTTCTAATATCAGAAAGTAAAACAGTTTTTATTTTTGATATTTCTTAAAAATAATCAGAGGCACTTGATTATCTTTGTTTAATATCAACCTTATAATCCATGTATTAGTTCTGCATTATATGTGGGATTATTTTATATAAATATTTATGAGTGGGATCTTGAAGAGTTTGATCTTATATCAACATTTTAGAGGAAAGGGGATGATGATGATTACTTTATAATTTAAAATATTTACAGAATTTTGTCTTTTCATTCTAAATCCCACCATTTGTGAGCTACAGTTAACATCAACTTGTCCACAAGAAATCTATAGCATAGTTACAAAAACTACTGTAATTATGGAAAAAGTTAACTAGCCAAAATTCATTAGAAATCAGGATACGTCAATAATCAGTATAACTCAAATTATTCAGCTATTGGGGAGCCCTAAAAGGCATACTTGTTGTCTTCTGTTATATAAATACTTCCATGAAACATATATGGTCTCTAAGACATAATGAAATTCTTTCTCTCTGGAAAGTAATCATCATTCTTTATCCAGATATGTGGACACCTCTAGGTCGTCTGGGTTGCTTTAGTTTATAATCCTGTCTCTTGCCTTATTCTTTCATCTTGGCACATGCATTCTTGTTGAGTTCTCTGCTCAGCTGATAGGCACTATTTGACTTGTAATTTGTAGCAAGGCACAAGTCATTATTTAACCTGTATCACCTCAAAATCACACTATTTTAATTTTTTTAAAAGATTTTATTTATTTGACAGAGAGAAACATAGCCAGAGAGGGAACATAAGTAGGGGGAGTGAGAGAGGGAGAAGCAGGCTTCCTGCTGAGCAGGGAGCCCAATGTGGGTCTCGATCCTGGGTCTCCGGGATCATGACCTGAGCCGAAGTCAGTCGCTTAACCAACTGAGCCACCCAGGTGCCCCCACACTATTTTAAATATCACAAACAGGAGAGGGACAAGATGGCGGAAGGCCAGGTGACCGCATTTCAGGGAGTTCCCTGAAGAGAGCTGAATTCCAACAAAAAAACCACTACAAGACCACCGTGAACACCCATGAAACCAGCCTGAAATGTGATATTTCCCACTTCTGGACCGCCACGAGAGACAAAGAACATCGGCAAAAAGGTAGAAACAAATTGGAGGGTC